>VWZX01009528.1:273126-409596 GCA_013399015.1 Galbula dea
CCCGGGAAGAGCCAATGGAAGAGCGAGAGGTGGAGCGGCGGGAGGGGCTGGTCGCTAGCCGCGGAGGGCCACGGGGGCGGGCACACGGGCGAAGGGGTGTGTATGTGTGCGCGCGCGCGCGCGCGGCCGAGCCTGAGTGGAGCTGAGGAGTCTCTGTTTTTGCAGAGGCTGTGCCTTGGGGGCGGAAGGGGAGGAAAGGAGAGGAGGGGAGAGAAAAGGAAAGGAAAGAAAAAGCAGGACAGGGCCGCAGCCACCCAGCTCCAGCAGCCGTGCGGGGACCGGGGGTGAGGGGGGAGAAGGCAGGTGAGGGAAGGGGCGAGGCTTGAAGGTTGTCTGGGCGGGCAGGGCGGGAGGTTGTTAGTGAGGCGGAAGGAGCTTGGACCGCTTGTCTTTCCTTCTTCTGTTTCCCCTTCAGCTCCCTCTTGGGCTCCTCAGAGGGAGGAAGGGAACAAAAGAGGCGGCGGAGGAGGCAAAGCGGCGGCCGGGGCCGCGGTGGGAGTAGCTGCGAGCTGTACTGCAGCAGCCTCTGGTATCTCCTTCCACCCACCCGCTCTGAGGCAATAATTAACAGGACCGCGGGCAAGGAGTCCTGTGGGTGTCTAAGGGCTCGGCTTGAGCCGCCCTGAAGAGAAGCGGGGGAGGGAGGGAAGGGAGAGGACGAGGAGAGGCCCCCGCGGCTCCCTGTGAGGAGAAGTGGGTGAGGGCCCTGCCAGCTGACCGCCGCCTTCTGCTCTGTTTTGTTTTGTTTCCCTCTTCCTCCTCCCGTCGGTTTCCCTCCTGGAGGCCTCCCGATGAGTTAAAATGGTGCTGAGGCTCGAGGGGAGCTGGTCGCTGCTGGTGGGGAAGAGGTTCCTCAGCCTGTCGGAGGAAGACGACAGGCCGTGGGACATCCATCGCATCTCGGAATGGCCCTGGAAGGCAGGCAGGATCCGAGCGGTGTCACACACGGACATATCCAAACCAGACCTGAAGGTAACCGGGAACTTTCAAAGAGTGCTCTGCCTGTGACCTGGGAACTTGGTGTGGGTGTGTGTGTACACGTATGTATGTAGAGACGCTGTTGTTGGGGGCGGAGAGGTCTTCTTGGTCACCTTGCCTGCTTAACATGCTTGAATCCACGTGCACCTTTGGCTGAAGCCCCAGTGTTCTTGTCCTGCTGACGGGGAGGACCTCAAACTTATGATAAATGTGCTTCCTTCCCACCAGCATTTTGAGTGCTTCAGGTTTTAGTGCACCCACGGTGTCTAGCTTTCATTTCTGGGTATATCCTAAATGGAATTGAAGATCTTGTCGGTTGTGACCAATTTCTTATTTTGACTAGAGATGAAGCTGAAACCCTTCCTTGTTGTTGGGGTTGGTGACTTTCTTACTCTTGGGAGTAGGTAATAAGGAGCAAGCTCTTCAGCTGTCTTGAAAGGCAACCCAAATTTATGTATGGTGTGGGAGGTTTCTCAGACTCTTGCAAGGTGGCCACTGCTTAATAATGATTACCAACGAGATTTTAAAGCAATCAATTATTATAAGCTTAGTTTTAGTGGTTTTGGGTGGAAGTCAAGTAACTTTCATGACGTGTTAAATTCTCCAGGGGCTCTTTGGCAACCGTGGTCTGTAGAGCTGTTCAACCGTGTCTGGGCTGTTACTGTAATATACAAAGTACTCGCTAAGGACAGAACTCCATTCTAGTAACGGCATCCTGTTGCACAGTCCTCTGACTTGTCGAAACAAGGGGCTTTGGTGGCAGGCTGTTCCATGACAGCACAAACAGTGCCATCTTTCAATTAGAACTGCTTCCTTGCCTTTGTTCCTTCAACGGGAAGAGGTTTGTGACCTTTGACTGAAGAAGGCTCTGCTCCTGTGAAACAAAGAAATGGGCCGTGGTTTCAAACTCCTCTTGGAAAGTGTAAACTTTGTTGTGAAGAGTCCGGAGTTTTTAGAGGCCGGGCTTTTTGTTGTGGATCTGCGGCAGGGGTGGAGCTTTCTCCATCTTTGGCTAGCTGGGCTGTCCCCATGCCCTACTTGGAGTGAGGAGGAGGAGGTTGCCGCTACAGAGAGCTCTTTTTAAGGACCTTCTCTAGGACTTGAAAGGAGAAGGAGCAGGTGCTGCTGGGGACTTCAGTGTGAGCCTTGGAACTGGTTACGGTCCTGCCAGAAGCGATTGACTTCATTCATTCTCCAGTTAAAAGTGTTAAAGAAGTTGCAAAATAGACAGTTGAGGCACAGAGGGAGCTTTTGTACCAAGACAGATGCCATCTCCTTTTCCTCTTCTATGGCTCTGTGGAAGTTAGAGCCAAAATAGTAATGGATTGGGGGAGAAAAATGTCGCTAAAGGAGCAGAAATATTTAGTCTTTCAAATTTTGGTCTTTATATAGCATCAGGGACAAGCTACAGAACTGTCAACTGCCTCTGAAAGTGTTTTCTCAGCTGTGTTTTCCTGTTTGTGCAGTGCTGATGCTATAGCCAAAACAAGCTATTCTGGTTCTGGTACTTGTGCGATTTGCTTATCTCTTTGATGGTTTCCATGAACTTCAAAATGACTAAATTCCTTTCTGTATCCATTAGCTGTACAGCTCCTGTCTGTGGTAGTGCTGTTGTGTGTGCATGCTTTCACTTGCCTTTCCCCTTGGAGGGAAGCTAAACACAAGAGAGTCACTCAGCTGAGCTTTCTCAGGGTAAATGAGTTGAATGTGTTTAGGCTAGATGGTTGTATTTGAGGGAAGAGGGAATGTTTTCTCTGAGTGCTGTTCTCTGCCAAGACATTTCAGTTCCTCTATTGAGGCAATGTTGTAGTTGTGTCTTTCCCAATCCTTTGCTGATCTCTGGATGCTGCCTATGAAAGAAGGGTGATGCCATCCCAAAGCCACTGTGTTTTAGCCATGAAGTCACAACTGCTTTCCTCCTGAAAAGTTTGGGTAGCTGTTTCAGAGATTGATAAAGAGCAGTTACAAGCAGCCAGCAAATGACCTTCTTCACATTGTTATTTGATCACCTTTACTGGCTTCCTGATATTTGTGCTTTTAATAAATGAACTACAGTGGCTCTTTGGGACTCTTGCAGTATTTCAGGGCCAGTAGCTTGGTTATTCAAATGCACTAGAATAAAGTGGAAAGTTTGTGGCAAATACATGTGCCACTACTGTGTACAAGCCCTTGAAAACTTTGGGAGTTTTTTGCTGTGGTTTCATAGATTGTGGGCACCAGTGGCAGAGTTAACACATTTAACTGTCCTTGAGCAGCAGAGGACACTTTGAGGTGGGAAGGTTGTAGAGTTAAATCAGAATATTAATGTTTTGTGCAACAGTAATGATGACAAACCAGTTAACATTGGCTGTCACTTGTCAAATACTAGTTCAGCCTGGAGTGCTTTAGTGATTGTATGGTTGTGTGGCAGAAAGGCAGTAGTCATGTTTGCATTGCAAGTACTTCTAATTCGTTTTTGCTTTGAGGAAATGGGTGTTTGTTACCCTTTTTCATGCTGCATGTATCTGAATGCTATGGTTGGTCACTCTTTTCCTTTGTTTCCTTTCTGTAGATTTGTGTAGAGTTTGATGATGAGCCCTGGGAAAAGAGAAGATGGATAGAAGTCTACAGCCATAAAATGAAAGCATTCCTAGTGGAGCAAAAGCTGGTACTGGCTGAAAGAAAATCTGCAGGCAGTCCTCCAGTCCAGTGGCCTGCAATGGCAAGTACACACTTGGCTTAACTCCCTTTGGGTCTGCAGTTCCGTCCTGGAAGGACAGTGCCATGAGCAGTGTGAATTTCTCAAATGCAGCCTCACTGGTGTACTCTTAGGTGTGATCTGAAGGGAGGCTAAATCTCTTGGCACAGCTAGAGCTAGGCAGAGCTTGTCAGCATTTGAAGTTGCTGTCTTGTCCCTGGAGACCAAGGAATATATTGTTAGGAATTTGCTTCCCTCCTGAACCCCTGTTCTGTGCAATGTCAGTTCCTTCTCCTTCTAGTCTCATGGCTCTTCTTGCAGTTACAAAGAGTGAGAAAAAGGATAAATAATAGCCTCTATTTTTATCTTAAATTCTTCATTTACTTTGCCTCAGAGTTAATTCTGCAGTGCTTCTTGGTCTGAGACAAAAATAATTTCACTCCTGTGTGCTGGCTGCTGGCACAGATGGTGTGAGATTTGGGGTTTGTTGTACAAACCCCCGAGGTACACTGTTGGAGCCAGAGAACTAGGCATTCTGGGACTACCATGCATGGCCAAATTAGCCAGGAGAGGTGAGCAGGGAACACTTTTTAATGTCTTCAGCCAGTGTAGTTTTACTTGACTACTTTGGATATAGCTGCTCATCAGAGTAGCTGTGAGATAAGTGAAGATGTAAACTTGCTGTATGTTAATGATGCTGAAGGTTGTGGTCCATGATCTAATAATATTCTTCAGTAGGCATAAGATATGCAGTGTAATTCAGTATGGCTGCATTTTAGCTGAGCTTTTTTCTTAAGGAATGCTAATCTAAAGAGGTATTTATTTGAAGTAGGGACAAATAGGATGGGAGAGGAAGTGGAAAGATGAATCCTTAAATTTCTTTCCTGATCTGTGCATTAACAGCAGCAGTTCTGCCAGTAGAGTTTGCTGATACAATGTTCTGAAAACTGCTATTTAAACCTGTTTTCCTATTGTCCCCTTCCAAGTGCCTGAACAAGTGTCTTACTGGATGCTTGTCCTTGTTACACATAATGCTTCCTTCACGAGCTCCTTGAAGTGTTGTGGACACCTTGAAAAGCTCATTTAGCAGAAGAATGATGTAGGGTAAAGTAAAGCACAATACTGGAGCTTGCCTTGGCAAAAAAAGACCTCTTCTGCCTTTAGTATCAAACAAAGCAGGAAAGAAGGGCTCCAAAAAGAGGTGTGTAGATGATTTTGTTTAAATCTTGATGACAGCTATCAGTTTGAGTTTGTTCTGACCAATGGAATAGCTTGGCAGAACTCTGGTGTGTCTGGTCCCTCCTGAGAGACCCCTGTTCCTCTGGTGGTGACACTGCCCCTTTGCCAGTGCTGTCCTAACTGAAGTGAAAACAACAAAGGGGAAGAAAGGCTTTTGTTTCCTTGGTCAGTCCTTTTGGAAGCCCAAACACATTCTCTATCAGAATGGTTTAGGTGGAGGACAAATGCACCTTTCACAGAGGGAGGAGTTTGTTACTCTTGCCACTTCTGGTGTTCCAAGCTCCTGCTTCCTGCTCACTCAGAGCTGTGACTGCAGGACTAGACAGCATTTAACCTTGACCATGTTAGGATGAGTTCAGAGGCTTTTAAAGGAAATGTTGTTTCTTGGCTGTTCTTAACAGCCTTTGGTACACCTGTACACAACTTCCTCATTGTCCTGCAGTGGTCTAACAACTCTGAGGCTATGCAAGTGCCCATACCCACCTAAACTAAGGCTTTGGTCTCTTACCACTGTCCCATGAGAACTTTAATGCAAGCCAGGCAATAGGCCTTCCTTGACTTGCTAGTTATTCCCCCAGTCTGCCATTGGGAGGGTTTGCCATTAACATAGCCACAATTAGAACTCTTAATAGTAATGAATCCTTCGTCTTGAGATGAGTGATTAATGGTTGGTGGTGGCAGCTACCTGAGCTGAATTCCTCACTCTTTCTACCAACTGAAATGAATTTCCAATGTAGCCCTGTAACTCCTTTATGTTTCAGGAGTTGCCTGGAGGTTTGGTACCTCCAAACAGAGGAGGTGAACAGAGAACCAGGTGTAAAACTAAATGTTCTCAGTGCAAATGAGGAATGTTGAGATCTTCTTCCTATGCTTCTAAGAAAATGTTTATCCCTTTTCTAGACTTACAAATCCTTAGTGGACAAAGCTGGTTTGGGATCAATGGTTTCAGTACGTTACCTTGGAGAAGAGAGATGTGTGTTTCTTTCCAAAGACCTTTTGACACCCATTCAGGTAACCTTGTATGGCATGAGAAAGATGGACAAGTCATCTTTTTATCTTGGTGTTTAAGATAGGTGAAGTTAATATAGTCTAAATGCAGACTTTTGATGGGTAGAAGCCTGGGAGTAGGCCTTGATTGCTGATTTAAAGCTTTCTGAAGATGGTCATGATCCCTGAAGAGAGCTGGGTGAGGGAGTGTGCTTGGAGAGTTCTTCAGCTCAGGTGACAGCAGTTGTGTCATGGTGGGGATAATCTGGAAGAGTTTCCCTTTGTTCTTCTGACCATGATTGTCATTACAGTGACAGGAGTTGCAGGGGTGTCTGGAATAAATCTTGATGTTAAATAGCAACACATCCCTTCTGATCCTAAACAAATGAGGAATTGGGGAGGATGTCCATGATTTGGTTAAATTGTACTCCCTTTATTGAGGAGGATGATTTGTTAGTGAGAATTAGGCAGAGACAGACTGAAACAATTGCCCTGTGTGGCTGAGTGGTCAGGGGTTTTGAAGAACAGTAGCTACTAATGATAAAGGATTTCACCTTTTCAGGAAACTGCTCTCAAGACCTATCAACAGTAATGCTTTATAAAATAAAACTAGTAATAGACTGCTCCTAGTGCCATCATTAGTGTTCTGCTTTGACTTGTTAATAGGCAGTAAATAGCAGCTCTTGAGAAGCTAACAAAAGAATCCTTTAAAGCTAAACTTGAGTTGTAGATTGTTGTCTTGGCTCAACAAGAGCAGAGATTACTTCATGTGGAAGCCTTATCTCAGTACTGCAGTGGAGAAGATTGCTTCTGGCATCTAGAATAACAGTTTCTGGACTTCTAGCTCTTCAGCCTTCTGCTTCTTAGCAATACCAGAGCAGTGCTTGAGGCACAAGAAAGAACAACCAAACTCCCCTTTAGTTTTTATCACCACTCTGACCCACTGGTAAAAACTTCTTCTTCTAAACTTTCCATTTTTGGAGTCAATTCTAAATACTGTCAAGCAGCTTCTTTTAGATAACAATAGAGAGCAAAGAAACCCTAAAATACAAATAGGTGATCATGAGGAATGATGGATGCTTTAGATGTGGCTGACTCTTTTGATTCCTGCGCTCCTGGTGTTACTGTCATAATAGAAACATAAAACTGAAAATAGTTTGCATTTACATCAGCTCAGGACCACTTGCAATTTGCTGCTGCTGAGAACTTCAAATCCCAAATTAAAAACTGGCTTGTTCAATTCAGCTTAGTGCTCATTAGCAGAGTAGTAAAGCAAAGGCAGATGGTTTTCAGAACAGTATTAAAGTGGAGCTGGAGAGAGCTCACTTCAGGCAGGTGCCTGCAGGTTAGCGGTGAGGAAATGCCTGCCTCAGTGAATCCAATATCCTAGGAGCTGAAGGAACACAGTAAGGAGAAACTTGTTGGACTTGGATGGGTTGCTGCTCTCTTGTTTCTAAATACTGGGGGGGGGAAGGGGGTGTTGGTAATCAAAAGCGTTCTCCTTAACAGCAGTTTCTCTCTATTTGTTTTCCCTAACTAGGATATGGACAGTTCCAGGCTTTCTCTTAAGGATGATCCAAATGTTAATGAGGAGATTCAGGCTTTGGTTAAGAAACACCTAGATGAGACACGCTTGGTACAAGGTACAGGCCTACTCTGGAGGGGGAAACTGGCAAGAAATAAGTCAAAAGGGAAATCTTTGCAGGGATGGTTTAAGTTACAGTAATAGAAGTTTGTTTGGACTACTAATTCCATTTTATGTCAGAGCAGTGAATGCAATATATGAAGGGTTCTAGATCTTTTTAAGTTCCAAGGCTTACCTTTGTAAGAGGGAGGATGTAATTTAGGCACATGCAGATGGTCTGGCACCAGCATAGCAAATTTATAGTAATATCATTGAAATTAGCTGGAATTGTTTACTGTTTCAAGATGTCTGATTTACTGTTTTCAGTCTCCTGCTTGTTTACAGAAGCTTATAAAAGTTTTATATGGAGCCTGCTTATTTTAGTCAAGTTAAAATTGTTATTTCTAGATTTGCCAGCTCCAGATTGTTAGTTCCTGGGTTCATACAAGCATGTTTGTAGTCAGACACTTGCATGTGCAAGAAATGTCTTGCTTTTACAGAAAGGGAGATATTACAGCTTAGAGTTGTCATTTCCAATGCTGGAAAAAGAGGAAGAATTCACATTAATCATTGAATCTTCATTTCCATGGCCACTGCCCTGCCTCACTGAAATCTGGAGCTTGGTCTGGCCTCTGCTGCATGGCCTAACCTCCAAAAAGCTTCATTCCAGGAAGGAGGTAGCTGGGACATAGTTTCAAGAGGTTCTCTGGTTTGCTTACTTGTGTCTTGTGTGCAGCACTGTCAGGAAGTTCAGGGTGGATAACTGATGATCTCTGTGCTCACTTTTCTTAAGATCTCTTTTCCTGTGTGGTTTTGTTACCTTTTTTTTATAGATAATTTAAATTTTTTTGGTTTTAAGGTGGAAAAAATATCATTGGCTCCAAAATCAGAATCTATAGCCTGGATCCATCTACTCAGTGGTTCACAGCAGTTGTGGTCAATGGTAATCCAGCTACTAGAACTCTAGAAGTCAACTGTCAGGAGGTGAGAACCAGCAGCTGTGGGTTCACAAACAGGGGTGGGGAATGGGTGAGAACTTGCAGTTGTATCCCCACCAACCCCATTTTAATCCTGTCCTTACTGTCATAAGCTTAAAAAAGTGGGGATGAGTGCAGTTCAGAATCGTGTTAGCCCAGAGTTGCTGTATGCTGGTGGTAGAATGATCCAAATCACACATGGCCTTCTGGGGAAAGTGAGGGAGACTTGCAGTTTTGCTCCTTGGCACTCTGTGCTGTGTGGGCAGTGCTCTGAAGCACCAGTTCCTGGGTGTGTTTTCATTCAGAGAGAAGCACAACAATATATGGTCAATACATTAGAACCTAGAAGTTCAGTGCCTAAGCTTAGTCCATACCACATCATCTCAGACAAACACACTCAGATGGTAACTTGCACCTCTCTTGATGCCTCCTTCGCTGTTTTTGTTCCTTTCCAAGATTCCAGCTTTAAAAACTCTTGATCCAGAGTTAATTCATGTTGAGATCATATATGACAACAATGGAAAATGTGGTAAGTCCTGTTATCACTTGTCCTTCAAACATCAAGTACAATATCTGTGAGAAATAGACGTAATCAGCATCACCTTCTCTTCCAGATAAGTCTAAAAGAATTGGGGCTGTGAAGAGGAAGTCATCTGAGAATAGTGGAAGTGTTGATGCCAAACAGACAAAGTCTTCCTCTGAGGTAATACCTGACCATGTTATGTATGACTGTTATATAATGGTTATGTCACTTCTCAAAACAGTCTTAAGGAAGGATTAGGCAGGAAAGTGGAATCCTCAGATACATAATCCCTGGGAGGGTGTGTTTGAGTTGTTTGAAACTTGCCTAGGCATGGATAAAACATCTTGCCATGTGACAATGGGAGAAAGTTACTGAGCCTTGAAAGTTGTGTTTTGGTTTGGTGTTGTTTTCTTTACCTGTGCTTTTTGCCCACACCCTTTGCTGAGGTGTTACCTGCCCAGGCATGTATTCTGCACTGAGAGGAAACACACAGCAGTTCTCAACTTTGTAACCTTTGCTTTTCACCTTCTGTTGTACTTAACCCCAAAACCTTCAGCTGGACTCCCATGCTTTGAGGAGTCAAGCTCTGGAGTGGTGTTGGGGTGAGAGGGTTGGGGTTTAGGGGTTTTCTTTCTGGCTTCTGTGCAGCTTCAGCTGTGTAGATCTGCTTAATGACTGGATATTGGTGCTAGAAATCTTTAACAGCTTCACAAAGAGGCAGCATGAGGCAGGAAGTACAGGCTAAGATTCCTCAGTGGGAAGAGTGATCTGGCTTGTATTTACTGCTGAGGAAGGGAGTGCAGCAGATCAGCAATGCCTGACTGCTGGGGCATAGCAGGTGTTGTGGAGTGGATGGTGAGAGGTCTGTAGTGTAACTTCAGCAGTAGGGTGAGCATGTGGGAGTGGAATGTGGATGTTGGAGCTGAGGAAGAAGCCCCACAGAAGACTGCTGTTTTCAAACACACTTGCTAATAATTTGGTAGGCCTGTTGTAGTCCTAAAGGAGTTGTAGATTTGTAAGGCTGATGATTCAATCAGCAAAGATTTCTTCAGTGAGCACTTCCTGCAATCCAGGTACAAAGATTTTCTCACTACAGGGAAGTTCACACCTGGAGTTAGATAGTGTTGTCAGACTAACAGCACAGTTTTCATTTTCCCTGAGATTTTCAGAGGAGCTCTGAAAGCCATTTCTATATTCTGATTGCTGCAATTATTTTAGAAAGGACATTGCACTGGCAATTATGAAGAGCAGAGCTTTCTGTCTTCCTTTCCACTTTCTTAATAAACTTTCCTCTTCCAAAAAAGTTTGGTTTTAACTGGGGGGGAAAAAATCATTACCATGAACAGTGTTTCAAGGAACCTGGTTTAAAAAGGGCACTGTAGTTTTCCACCTTATGGATGGAGTGAGGAGTGGACTTCAAAGAGCTTTATTAAACTCAGTGGGAATGGCATTCCTATATTTTCATTATTAAGCTGAACCCTACAAAACAGCATTTCTTTGTCCTGAATTTTCCTAACTGTTAAAAAATCTCCCTTTTAGGTTTCTCCTGGTCAGGGACATGTGCAGTCAGTACCAACTGTGTTGGGTGAAGCATTGCTAGGATGTACTCCTGCTAATAAAGACCAAAGGCATCAGGGCCTGCCTCTGCCAGCCAACTCACCACCCAATCTTGGTGCAGAAACTCCTCAGGGGTAAGGAATCGTCTTGTGCTTATTGCAGACTTAATTCCTCTCAATGTAGCTCCAGTTCCCAGCAGAACAAGCTCAGAGGTCATTTAAAGGGCTGCAGTGGTTAGTCTTCTGTAATATTAGCATGGCAAAGTGGTAGCCTTCATTGCCTTTTATATATAATTTACTTGCTTATGCTATTCTTTTCTCGTTTACCTTTGAGGTAGTAGTTGCCCTTCAGTGTCACAAGCCATTGTTACTGCTTCACTGTGCCCATCTGTAAACTGATGAGTTATACCTAGGTGTGGTTACCTGCTGTTTGTCAAACACATTCCTCCCCTGTCCCCCAGAAAAGTAGAACACATTCAGGTAGGTGTCCTGGACACTGGCTTCTTGCAGATCAAGCACAAGTCTTCAATTATATCTCTTTTGAACAGTAGTGCCTTTAAACTTCTTTGTTTCCCCCAATTCTGTCACAAAAAAAGGAGCATAGTGGTAGAAAAATAGCGTGACAGGAAAGCTCAGATCTTGTGAATTAGCTTTAAAAGCAGTGGTGCAGGTTTTCTCAGTTTAGCTTTGTGTATTGATCTTGCAAGATTAATGTGGAAAAGATGATTGTTGAATTGGAGCATTTTGTGTGGAGAGGTTTTACTGTCTCCAGCATACCCTTGTAGTGCCAGACAGAAGTGCCCTGAGTATTAGGATCCTCTCACACAGACAGGCAAGTGAAATGCCTTTGGTTATAGAGCTGCTGCACAGAGAAAATGAGGAAGTAACTGGTTTATTGTGAGAGAAGGTAGTGGAGGAGCTGCAGTACCTGTATTTGTGTGTGCCTACATCTGCATACAGCTTTAGCCTTCTGTCCAAAAATCAACACAGAAAACCCAAACTGAACAGAAAAATCCCAGAAACCTAAACAAAACAACCCTAAACCCCACAAACCTATTTAAGTTCACATGGTTAAATTCCTTCTTTCAAGCTTGAAATGTTCCTTGGTCAAGCAGCTGAAGCCCTGATTCCCTTGGCCCCTTTTTTCTTTGTCTGATTACTGCATGTCCTGTGTTTCAGCACCTGTAGACGAAGCTTACCAGAGACTCATCCTTCTTGTCTTAATGCTGGAATGAAACCACTGAAGGAGAATCTGAAAGCCTTTCCCAAAGTGGGCTTTGTGTCTAAAGAACAAACACAAAATCTTAAGGATCAAAATGGTAAATATACCTCTTTGTCAACCTCAAGATCTTCATCTTTGGCTGATGCAACTAATGATAAAGGAACCACCCTGAAAAATACAAACGAAGCTCTTCTGAAGCCTTCCCCAAACTTTCCAAAGGAATGCATCTCTGTAAAACAGTTGCCACACCTTAACCCTTCCACAGCAAGACCCAGAGGCAGCAGCACTGGCGACCTGCAGCGGACTTTAGACTGTAGACCCTCAACCTCAGATGCTCACCTCCTCTCTTTTCCCGAGTCTGCAGTTAAATCCCAAAGCAATTGCAAAAGCCAGAACAGCCACAGAGGAAACAGGATTGATGAGCTTACAGATATGGAGTTCTTTATCAGAAGAAATTCCAATGAGATCTTTTATGACAGGAATGAGAATGAAAGCTTTTGGACTGCGAGTGCCAAGGTCCAGGATAACAGTGAGTATTTCTGAAGCTGTCATTCCAAAGTCCTTGTTTCTGTCTCTCTGCAGAGAAGTAGGTGCTCGGGAAGGTAACGTAGGCAAGATTAGTGACCTCAGTTCTGTGAGTGGGTCTGGAATCTGAGCCATTTGTGGGCTCTTTTAGGAGGGGAATGCAACTAACTTGAAAAAGAAAAAGCCCTTTCCTGATAAAGGAAAATGTCTAGTTGTTAATTTCCAGAAATAAGTTGTTAACAAAATGTATGCAGGAAGAGAATGGCAAAACCAGTTCCAAACCCAGGGTTCTGTCTGCAAAGCAAATCCTGGTGGATCATCAGACTGCTTTTTTTCAGCAATAGTCTTAAATTTGGGAAGCACAGTGAGAGGGACACGTTGTTCTCGGCAAAGCTTTGTTCAAAGCGAGCTTGCATTTAATAACTGTTCTGAAAACCGACCAACCAGCCCCCAAAAAACCAAAACCAACCCACCTTGTTTCTGTTTTCTGTGGCCCAGTTCTACTGGGCAAGCTCTTCAAGTTTTCCACTTGGGACAGAATGGGAAAGGCTGGAGTTGTTTGAGGAGCTGGCTTCCTGGTGCGATGTATTACACACCAGGCAGCAGAGCTGATCATTCACAGTTGCGGGAATCCCCCTCCACGCCCACCTCTTCTTTCTTTCCAAGCTCATGTTGCTTGGCCTTGGATTGCCACGTGCTATTCCATAACTAACACAGGGACACAGCCAGCCAAGGAGTAACTGTGTGCCCTGCTCCCTCACCCACCGCGTGGGAGAGAGGGAGATGTTTGGCATGTCACAGGAAGATGCTGAAAGCCATTGCACTGTGAAGGGTGGGTGAAAACAGAAGTGGGAGATGGCCAGGTTCTTACTGGTGAATGTGGTCACTTCATGCCCTGGTCTGCTTGGAGCTCAGGTACTCCAGCCCTGACAGCTGAAGAACTTGCCTTAAAAACAAATGCTCGTTCAAACTGTTCCTCTGTGGAGGAGAGAATGGAGCTGTTAAGCTTGCTCCACAGACTATGACTCCCTGTAGCTCGAGAAAGTTTCTCCTGACCCAAAAGGAGGTTCAGTGTAAGGTGAAACTGACAGGAGCAGGTGACGTGGATCTTTGTCTAAAACACATGAGAGACTGAAGCTTCTCTAACCCACACTGCTCTCCCCTGCAGTAATGGTTCGCAAGTCAGTCTTAGCAGATGCTTCCAAGGTGAAGAAGCTGCAGCAGAGTGGAGAAGCCTTTGTGCAGGATGGCTCCTGCAACAACATCGCCCCCCACCTGCACAAGTGCCGGGAGTGCCGCCTGGACAGCTACCGGAAGAACAAAGAGCAGAAGGACTCCACTGTCTTCTGTAGGTTCTTTCACTTCAGGAGGTAAGGTGCTAGACTTTATCCTTTCCATGTGACTAACAGGCTCTGTGGCTGAGGTTGGACAGCTGACATGTTCTTCCTCTTCTGCTTGCTGTTGTCTCTAGCATGGACTTGGTTTTCCAGGCCAGATGAGGAAACAGTTACTTGGGCAAAATGTTCTCCTTTTAGGGCTCTGGTTGAAAACTGCTAGGTGTTAATTGTGGAGCTGTTAAGCACTGAGGCTGATGTGCCTGACTAATGAGAGCTTGCCTGTGGGTTTTTAGTCCTTAGAATAATTTATAACTGCTTAATTTGAGTAGAAGATATTTTGGCAGGATTTTGAGCTCTTGATTTTGTTGTTCTGGGCTGAGTGCCAATGGGATAACAATTTAGTTGGAGTGCTACAGCTCGGTAGTATTGGAGATGCTATTGAGGGGGCAGAGTCTCTGCATGTTTCCCAAAGTCTAGTGGCTGAACACATGAAATGTTGGACATGTATCCACAGCTGTGGAAGAGTTGCAGTAAGCAGCCAGGGGTTTTCAGCTGGAGTCATGCAATAGTGATGGGCAAAGTAATGATTTCCATTGTGTTGCTCAGTTCTGTGTTCCACTTTACACTTGACTTACTGGAAAGCAGCTCCACAAAGAAGGACCTGGGAGTGCTGGTGGACAAGAGGTTCACCATGAGCCAGCAGTGTGCTCTGGTGGCCAAGAAGGCCAATGGTCTCCTGGGCTGCATTCAGAAGGGTGTGACCAGCAGGGTGAGAGAGGTTCTCCTTCCCCTCTCCTCTGCCCTAGTCAGGCCACAGCTGGAGTTCTGGGTTCCACTGGAGTTCCACATAGTTCCAGATCAAATTCTTCCTGTTAACTCCTCTAGATGTGATCCTTAATGCAAATGCATTTTAGAAATGATCCTGATTTGATTTTGTGTGAATTAAAAAAAAATAAAATCTTTGGTTAGGAAGTTTACCTTTCTGCAAAAAGATTGTTTGGAGTCTTTGGGTTTTGAAACCGTCAATGACTAGGATGTTTCTCTCTGTCTGTTGTAAACATTAAGCTTTCAAGTCCTTGGCATTTCACTAGAGGTGTTTACAGTTCAGGCACTGACTCACTGGGATGAAAGGAAACTAAAACTCTTCTGAGGTGATGAACTTTTCTCCCTCTCCCCCTCTTGCCACAGGTTGCAGTTCAATAAGCATGGGATCCTGCGCGAGGAAGGGTTCCTAACTCCAAACAAGTATGATGCTGAGGCCATCAGCCTGTGGCTACCTCTGGCAAAAAACGTGGTGGGTCTAGATCTGGACACAGCCAAGTATATCCTAGCCAACATTGGAGACCACTTCTGTCAGCTAGTGATATCTGAAAAGGAGGTTATGTCTACAATTGAACCCCACAGTAAGATCAGTTTGTGCTCAAATCATCTCTGTTGAACTGCTTTCTGTGAAACTCTGGGCTTCTGACCTGTGTGAAAATGTTCTGCCTGCATTTGGGAATGTCATGTAAGGCTGCAGTGTTTCCCCCTTTTCTCAGGGAGAGGGAATGGTTAAGATCCAGTGGGAACTAGTGTCAACAGCTCTGCTCAGAGGCAGGGGGAAAAGGAGAGTTAATGCTGCCCTTCCTTTCTGTCAGGAGAGTTTTCTCAGTTGATCAAGTTACTTTTGCTGTTGCAGAGTGTGTAAATCTGTTACATAACAAAGTGCAAGAAGAAATCAAAATACCCAGCATTAAAGAAAGCAGCAGGCAGCTGACAGCAGTCTGTTCTTAGCAGGTGAAGGAAGTAAAGCTTTAATTGAGCTGCACTCTGTTAGATTCCTAGAGTCACAGTTAGTTGTATGCTTGTATGCTGGACCTAATGTTGCCTGTCAAGTCAGTAAGGAAATCCTTTTCCTCCTCCATCTGAATTGCCCATTAGGTCTGGGACAGGTGATTATGTAGAACCCCAGTGGGAAGAGACCAACTGCAGAACTTCATCAGTGCAGAGAGGACAAACCCTGTGTCCCCCAAGACAGGTTTTTGGCCCCATCAGAACCTTTCTGTAGGAAACATGAGCAGACAGAGTGCTCTTGCATAATCACTTCTCTGAAGAGCAGAATGACTCTTAAAACTGTTTGGATTTTGGATTATAAGTCCATGACCAGGGTGCAGTGCACTGTAGAAGACTTGTCTACCCACTGTCTTCTGCTTCTGGGTGGTACTGACATCCCATAAAGATCATATCATCTTACCAGTCACTCCAGGGTTTTGAATAGAAGGAAAAACAACTGAACAGAACTTGAATGCCCTTCAGAAGGGGAGGGGAACCTGAGATAGTTCAGAAATGTTTGCTGTGGGGTCTTACCCTGCGCTGCCTGGGATCTGTCAGCTCTGCTCTTTGCTTGAATTGGAACACATTCAGGCCTGTGAAGCCAAAGTATCAAAAGCCAGAGGGAGAGGTAGAGACTGGAATGCTGAACCACTTCCAGAAGGATGACAGTTTGGATGGAATGCATGAAGCAAAGTGGAGGTGTGGTGTTTTCTAACAGCAGAGGATGCATCTGTTAGCTCACCTACCAAGAAACTTCCTCTGCTTAAAAAAAAATACCAAAACCATGAGGGTTTTGGAGTTAGTTTGAAAGGAGCAAAATGTCATGAATTCCTCTTTGACTTCTTACTGCCCTGACTGGTGAGAGTAAGGCAAAACTCAGCTTCATTGAAGGGGAGGAGATTTTAATGCCCTGGCTAGGAAAGAAGTCAGTTACAATCTAGATACACCTTCTTCTTTGAGCAGGTGAGTGAGTGTTCACTCAGTTGGCACAGGGCTGAGGTAGATTCTTCTGCCACCATCATTGGAAGCTTTTAGTAAAAATTGTCCCTGACAAGCTGACCTTTTCCAAAATGTCAAAATACTTTGTTCAGTTACTATTTTTAGGGGATCATTTATGGGCCCTCCACAGTATGTCTCAGGGTCAGCACCTACTCTCTGCTTTACCAGTGAGTTACTGGCAGGTAGAGCCACAAGACAAACAAATGTAAGGGAGAGGATTACTTGGAACAGTTTCCTTTAAAGAGACTTCCTTAAAGGATTAGTAGAAAAGCACAAGTGAAACTACCCCTGGGTAGGAAAAGTGACCTGTGTAGAAAGAACAACTTGTTAGGTCTCATTGCTCCTTGGCTACCAAGGAGACCCACAACAAGAGGAGATGGGCTTAAACCTCAGAGAAGAAACAAAAGAAGAGGAGGAGTGGAAAAGGACAAAATTCACAAAACTGCAATATGAAATGCCAGGCAAAAGATAAAAAACCAAAGAACCTTCATCCTGTTTGGGGGAGACTGGAGAATTAGCCTAGAAAAGGGTAAATGTGGTGCATGGTTTAAAAGGCAGAGAAGAATGGAGCTGGTGCTATTTAGAGCTCTGTCTCCTGGAAGAATTTGGAAGCAAGTAGTCAAACAATTTTTACCTCCTACTGAAGGACAAATTGTGCCAAGCTATTCTAGTTTAGTTCCATACATAGTTAATGGACCTTCAACAGAAGAAAAGCAACAGATGTCTTGGAACCTGGTGTGGTTTTTTTAGCATACATTAGGACATGGTCTCTCTTAAGTTTTAAAATGAAACCTTGTGGGCAGAAAAGTTTCAGAGAAGTTGCAAGTGTGGAAGGAGGTAGGAGGAGGCAGATGTGTGCTTTCTGTTTAGTTTTCTAGTTGGCACCATAAATAAAGGCTCAAATAATCTGTACCTAATGCAGCAGAGAGCTGAGAAAGTGATGTGGGTTGAGGAAAGGTGGAGTATAATGGGTACAGAAGAAACCTGAAGTACAGAGGTCACCTTTTCAGAGCAGAACTCAGCCTTCTGAGAAGGTCTGGCGCACACCTATCAACATCTAGAAAACCTGCCAAAAGGAAGAGGGCTACTTGCCCACTGGACTAATGAGCAGAGTACAAGGACAAACTGGTGGTGGCAAGCTAGACATTAGGCTTAGCTTGCTAGTAGTAACTTCATTTATTTTGTAGGGTAGCTGTGGAGTTTCCACCCAGGAGAATGTCAGCAGTGTGCACGTTAGCAGGAGCCAGAGCTGTGGTTGGTGCTGCGCAGGAGAAAGCAGAATGGTCTTGGTCGCTTAGGCTCTGTTCTGGACCTACTGCTCTCAGTCTGTACCAGCAAAGGCTTTGTTTTGGAGTTCTAATCCAAAACACAAGTCTGAGCCTTAGATGCCTGCAGTGTTTGACTATATTTAAGATGCAGATAGTTTGTTTTGCTTCCCCTGACACTTTGCTCTCTCGATGACCCCAGGACAGGTAGCCTGGAAGCGTGCGGTCCGGGGAGTTCGAGAGATGTGTGATGTCTGTGACACCACAATCTTCAACCTGCACTGGGTCTGCTCTAAGTGTGGCTTTGGTGTCTGTGTGGATTGTTACAGGATGAAGAAAAAAAGCCTCCATGAAGGTGAGAATGCAGGTTGCTGTGTTAAAGAGGGAAGAGGGAAAAGAGAAGCTGTATTTGGAACTTGGGAATCAGGAACAGCCTTAGACAAGGAGGCAATAAAGCCTCCCCAACAAAACAGTGTGGTTTGGTGTATCATCTCTGTGTGGTTTGAGGGTTGGACTAGGTGACCTTTATAGGTCCTTTCCAAGCCAAAACCATTCTGTGATCAGTGATAGTAAAATAGGTAGCTTTCCAGAGGAGGTGGAGGGATGCAGCAGTAAAACAATGTCATGGTTTTGTCTTACAGATGATGATTCAGATACTTTCTCCTGGTTTAAATGTGTGAAGGGGCAGCCCCATGAACCAGAGAATCTCATGCCTACACAAATCATTCCTGGAAAAGGTATTTGAAGTATTTGATTGGGATGAAAATATGCTGTAGACATGTGTATGTTATAGATATTGTACTGAGTGAGGGGCTTGGGGCTTTTGTTTAGTAATAAAGTCAGGAAAAGCTTAGTGTTTCTTGCCCCAAAACTGGAACAGTCTGTGTCCTTAGTACTGGTTTATTAGCTTTGATCTTCACAGGGAAGTGACAAAACTTGTTCAATGCTGCACTGAGTTCATGTGTACTGTCTACCTGCACAGCACACCCAGTTCCTTCACATGTGTTACTGAATGCTGGCTGTTCCACTGCTGTGTGAGCTCACTCCTGACTCTGTTCCCTCAGCTCTCTACGATGTTGGTGACATTGTTCACTCTGTAAGAACAAAATGGGGAATCAAGGCAAATTGTCCCTGTGCAAATAAGCAGTTCAAGGCACTGGCAAAGCCAACTCTGAAGGAGGATTCCAAGCAGGTATTGCTACTCTCTCATGCTGTCACTGCCTAGTATAGATTTGCCTCAGTCTAATATCTGTATTTGAAGCAAAAAAAAAACCAACCCAACAACCCCAAGCTTATGTTCCATCTTCATCTTCCTGCTTCAGTTCTTGGGTTTACATTTTGGGGAAGATCTCATGGAGTTCCTTTGACAAGCTGATGCCTCAGTGAGTGACCTAGCCTTGACAAATGCTCTGGGAGGATTGTTTTTTGGAGCAAAAATAGGATTAGATTGAAAGAACAGTCTTAAAACAGACTAATGGGCATAGCTGCAAAGTGTAGGCTATCCCTGAAGGGTCCTGGAGATGTAATGCATGCAGCATCTAAAAGAATAAGTAGGGCAGAAGAACACTGGAACTGACAAAAGGGCTATATATGGATAAAATCCTGAGGGCTAGAAGCACTGATTTCTCTGGGAATCCTGGTAGAAAGTTTGCTGCTTGTTGGATAAAAACCAGCCCCTCCCCAGACAAAACCCCAGCATATGTGTGTTTGTAAATGGGTGGAGTATTGGTTTGCTTTTGAAAACAGAGCACAAATTGATGCCTTAGTTGTGCAGCATCTTGCAAGAAAGCAGCTGCATTAAGTAGTTAAAATTGTATTGGATGTTTATTCATAAACTTATTTTGAGAATAAATGTGTTATCTTAAGTGTAAGAAGCAGGCTGGGGTTGGTAATCAATAGAAGAGATGAAAAATGTTGTGAAGAAAGATGGTTACATGATCAAGTGTTAGCCTACAAGTGGCTACAAGAGCTTCAGTCTTCTGTTGCTTGAGATTTCCTCTGTGCCCCTTGGCAAACAGCTGCACTGAAACTTAACCTAGCCCTTTCTTTCTGTAGAATCAGGTACTGCTCTGGCTGCCTTGGGATAAGCTTATTAAAGTTTAAAGCTTTCACATCTTGTCATGTTTGGAATCCTTTTAAGAGATGAAATAAAGAGCAGAGCAATAGGCAGACACAGATGCAGACTGAATCCTTGACTGGAAAGTATTTGAGCAGGGAGAAGAAATGTAGGCAGTCATACAGGAGTCCCAGAGCAAAGCAGGAGTTCTGCTGAATCTGTTACCTGCAATCTCCACAGGAGATAAATCATCTGCACAGGAGCTGTGCAATGGTCTTGTGCTTGGATTGTGCTGGCCAGGCTGGTGCTGCATTCCCATCCAGGTGTGTTTCAGACTTGGCAGGTTGAGGAGTGGACTTCTGCCGCCACCTTAAGATAAAAAATTAACTACGTATTTGGGTTTTGTCAGCTGAACTAGACCTCTAGCTTAGCCCTGCTCTGAACATCAGCTGTCACTGGAATTGTGAGAGCACTGCTGTTAAAGCTGCACTTAGTTCCCAAAGCAATCCCCAAAAATGCCTCTAGGGAACTCCTCTTTCTGTGCTTGTCTGGAGGGGGATGATGGACTCTTGCCTGCTCTTGAAGTGAAGAGATCCCAAATCCTGCTGGAGCCTCCTCTCTGCCTCATACAGAGAGGCAGTGCTGAGATCCCAAATCCTGCCTGAGCCTCCTCTCTGTCCCATACAGAGAGGCAGTGCTGAGATCCCAAATCCTGCCTGAGCCTCATCTCTGTCCCATACAGAGAGGCAGTGCTGAGATCCCAAATCCTGCCTGAGCCTCATCTCTGTCCCATACAGAGAGGCAGTGCTGACCTCTTGTGGAGATCAGATATGCTTTTGAAGGGTCAAACCATTGGTTGGTTAAAAGAAATGAATTTGACCATGTTATTCCTCGCTTCCCCTTTCTGAGTAGAGTCTGTTTGTGTCTCATCGGTTTCTGCCTTTGTCTTTCAGAACCTGGTGCCAGGAGAGAGGAGCAGCCTTCAGCATAACAGCTTTGGCCTGAGCCCACAGGTCACCACACATGACTCTCCTCTGAAGTCAGCAATTGGAAGTAAACAAACTGCTTCAGTGAATACTTCTCCTTCCTTAAGTTGGCTCTCCAATCTAACAAGTGGAAATGTGAATAAAGAAAACAAAGGTATGTGCAGAACCAGTGGAGAGTCAACCCTTTGTGGCTGTTGCTCAGAAGAACATAGCTCAGACCCAGCACTGCATTGAGAATAGTCTAACCTGCCTGCTGGGGTGGGTGTGCACATCTGGCCCATGGAGTAAAACCTGGCAGGGTTAGCATCCTCTTTGCTGAAAACTGGATTCATGTCCCAGTGATGGGGAGAGAGAGAGAGAGTCTTGAAAATGCTCTTTGAGAATGTAGTTATTGCAGAATCTGAAGGAATCAGTTAAGTGGAAGAAGTATTTCATCTGCATATATTAAGAGATGGATTTATATGTACACACATACATGTATGTATATGGGAGTGTCTTGTTGTCGTAAAACCCAATGAAGATCCAAAGCTTTACTCCTGATGGTTCAGAGAATTAATCCTTGCTTCATTCTTTTCCTCATTTCAGAGAAACTCCTCATACCTATCTGCAAGAATGAAAATAAGCCTCTCCAAGCACTCCCCAGTTTAGCTAAGCCTGCTGCAGCCCTGCAGACCTTCAACAGTGCAATACTGACACCTGTGAGCAACAACAACACTGGCTTCTTGAGGAATCTCCTCAACTCTTCTGGAGGAAAGGTAGAGGAAAAACTTTGGCTTACAGCTTTGAGCTGATACCAGGCTTAGGCTACTGTTCTGAACCTGTGAACAGCTACCACACACATGAGTCACAGCAGGGTAAAATTCTGTCTTCATTTGGGAAAAGGACTTAATTCGGGTGCTGTGTTGTAGTGCTCCAGTTAATGCCTTCTGGAGTAGGAGCTTACTGGTACTGGCAGGAAGCCTTGCTTGATGAGGGGTTGGAACCCAAGCAATAAAGCAGATGATGAATTTCCTGAGGCTAGCATTTGGCAGGTGCATTGACTGCTGTGTCCATTAGACTCAAAAAAGCAACATCAAGGAACTTGGCAGCTGGTGGGAGGAACCTTCTGTGGTGGGTGACTCTTTCTCATTCCTCCTTTACAGTCTGGTTCCCTGCAGGTGTTCCTGGGCTTTGATTGCTCTTACAGATAGGACTTCAGAATGCTAGGGTGAAATAGAGAGCTCCTTGGTGAAACTGCATTTCTGTTCTTTGATGCAAAGAAGGTCCTGTTCCCTGCTGTGTTGCATGGCTTTCTGCTGAAACACATTGCATTTTATTCAGCCTTCAGTGTTGCTGAAATGTAAATCAGAGCAGAGCTGCTTGTGCCAGAAGGCTGTAGACAGTGTCAGAAGTGGCATGTAATGATGGTGTGAGTTTCCAGGCAGCAGAGTCCTGCAGATCTTGGTCTCTCTGCACAGTTGTGAGCTCAAGTGAACAGTTTTGGATGTGGCAAATACCTTCTCTGAAGTCTGCAGGACAAAGCAACAGAATCACAGAGTCACAGAAAGATTAAAGTTCACCAACTTCTGTTCTTCTTTCTCTTTTGTTTTATACATCAGGCAGACAGTGGACTCAAGAGTACACCCAAAATCCTTGATGACATTTTTGCTTCCCTGGTGCAAAACAGAACCATCACAGACTTGCCCAGGAAGCCTCAAGGGCTGACCATCAAGCCTAGCATCATGGGCTTTGATACCCCTCACTACTGGCTGTGTGACAACCGCCTGCTGTGCCTGCAGGATCCCAACAATGAGAGCAACTGGAATGTCTTCAGGGAGTGCTGGAAGCAGGGACAGGTATTGGAAGTGCTGTTTCCATGTTCAGTTCAGCTGCAGGGACATACTTAGTGCAGCGAGAAGCAGTGTTACACCTTCAGGAAAGGGACTGTGTGAACACTGTTAGATCCTTGGATAGGAGGGTGTGGGGTTTGCTGTTTGAGAGCAGTTCCCTGGACAAAAGGATGTGTATTTTACTAGTTGAAATCAGTTCCTCATCACACTACTGAACTTAAGGCTCAGTATAGCAAACTGCCTCACAGCTTGACAGAAAGAGGGATCAAATGCACAGCATAATGTTGGTAAGGCAGACTGAGTGTTTAGCTTGGAAAACAGAATCAAACCATCTCCTGAGCTGGAAGGACCCACCAGGATCATGGTGTCCAGCTCCTGTCTCTGCACAGGACAACCCCAACAACCACACCATGTGCCTGAAGCCCTTGGCCAACTGCTTCTGGGATTCTGGCAGCCTTGGTGCTGTGACTACTGCTCTGGGCAGCCTGTGCCAGTGCTCCACCACCCTCTGGGGGAAGAACCTCTGCCTGATAGCCAACCTAACTCTCCCCTGGCACAGCTTCATGCTGTTCCCTCAGCTCCTGTCAGTGCTCACCAGAGAGAAGAGATCAGCTCCTGCCCCTCTGCTTCCCCTCCTCAGGAAGCCGTTGACCACCAGGAGGTCTCCTCTTCCCCAGGCTGAACAAACCAAGTGACCTCAGCCAGTCCTCATCCAGTTTCCCCTCTAGACCCTTCACCATCTCTGTGACCTTCTCTGGGTGCTCTCCAGTATCTTTAGATCCTTTTCACATTGTGGCACCAGAGCAGAGCAGGACAGTGTTCACAAAGCACCTGCTCCAAATGTTCAGTGCATTTTCTGCATTACCTTATTTAGCTTGGGATTAGAATTTCTGATGTTTAATAATTCTTCACAAGATATTCTTCTTTTTTTCATAGCCTGTGATGGTGTCAGGAGTGCATCACAAATTAAATGCAGACCTCTGGAGACCAGAGTCCTTTAGGAAGGAATTTGGCCAGCAGGAAGTAGATCTGGTAAACTGCAGGACCAATGAAATCATCACTGGAGCTACTGTAGGAGATTTCTGGGATGGATTTGAAGATATTTCAAGTAAGTACTGTGGGTTTTTGTTCCCATAGCTGAAGCATTCAGCAGCAGTCAGCACAATTTTGTCATCCTTCAGCAGAATGGTGAAGGCTGTAAAAGATGTTCCAGGCTTTCTTCATCCTGGGCAGAGTGTCTGCAGTGTGTTCACACCATGTGTGCTTGTAGGATGGTGAACTGGAGAGAAACTTGTCAGCTCCAGGGAGGACTCTCCTTCTGGAGTATGTTTGGCTACCTTTAGTCTTTTGGGGAGGCACTCTGAGAACATTTGGGATCTTAGATCACTTTTTTGCCCAATTGAGTGAAACTTGAAGAGCACGTGCAGGGTTGGTGCTCAGGAGGCAATTGGGTTCTGCTGCTTTAACTTGCAGGTGCTTTTTGTTCTGAAGAAATTGGAGTTATTTTGTATCAAAATGGGGGCAGGGGAGGTGAGGATGAAGTTTGGCATTGATTTCACTTCCAGTGGAAACAAAGCTTTTCCAGGAGAAGGAATACTTGTCACAGCACCGAGTTCTACTTCATGGTTGTGTGATGGAAACTCAGGGAATTTGGTATTTGGGGCAAGAAACGTGTGGGCTGAAAGGCTCACTTAGACCTTTTCTGTGGCTTTATCATCAGCTGCTCTTACCTGAAAGACAAGAGCTGCCTGAGCTAACCTGCAGGAGGTGCTTAGGGAGGGAAGCTGGTGGAGGCTGTTGGTCTGGTCTGGAATCTGCTGGCAGAACACGTTTGGCACTTAGCAACACCTCCTGGCAGTGGCAGGTGAACCTGGGTGGCTTTGGTGCTACAGAAACACTTGGGAGTGAGCATGATTGAAAACTGAGATCAGCATTTTTGTCTTGATCCTTGGATTTTGAGTTGTACTACTCCTAAAACCTCAGACCTGCTCATATTTGCTTAACAGGTCGCCTGCGAACAGAAGAGGGAGAGCCAATGGTGTTGAAGCTGAAAGACTGGCCCCCAGGGGAAGACTTCAGAGATATGATGCCTTCTCGGTAGGAATTAACTGTCATGGACTCAGAGAATGGGTGGAGTTGGAAGGGACCTTTAAAGGGAACCTGTTCTTCATGTGTGTGCTACACCCCAAAAACCAAAGGGCTGTAGGAGTGCTGCTAGGGTTTGACACCTGCTGCAGCTTTGAGAAGGAGCTGGTCACATGTGAACCATTTTGTTTCTCAGAGATGCCTGGCACAGCTGGAAAGGCTAAGCAAGTTCTGTGACCACTTTTTATGTGGTTCATTGTATTTATTGCCCAGTGACTACCCAAAATTGCTAATGATTGGCTAAAGTTCTGAGTCATTTTGAAATCTAAACTTCAGATGAAGTTGTTTTTCTCCAAATGAATTTAAGTATTGTGACTTACTCTGCTTGATATTAGTTGAGATGATTAGCCAAGGAAATAACATTACTCCAGAGCAGTTCAATTTGGTTATCTGCCCTATTCCTACTCTTGCTTGGTTTGTTCCTTCTCATGGTGTCCATCCAGTAAAGCCTCGGGGGAAGGGGTAGAGTTTCCTGACTGGAGAAAGCTTTTCTTGTGGTCTAGCTTAGTCTGCTTTTTTTTTATGAGTTCCTCACATTAAATTGTGCTCTGTTACTTCAGGTTTGATGATCTGATGAAGAACATTCCCCTGCCAGAGTACACTAGGAGAGGTGGAAAGCTCAACCTTGCCTCTCGATTGCCCAATTATTTTGTACGGCCGGATCTGGGCCCAAAGATGTACAATGCTTACGGTAAGGAGTCTCTCACTCCAGAGCTCACACTGGTTTGCTGCCTCTGCCTCTATCATTTCTGGTACTTCTCCCCTTGGGGCTGTATCTTTTTGGTTTGAATCTCTTCTTGAGCAGCTTTTTCCATGGCTAGTTCATCTGCTGCCACTCAGAAGGCATTTAAAACTGATGGCAGCCAGTAGAGAGATGGTGGCTAGTGACTACTGTAGCAGCTGCAGTGGCTACAGTCCCTGGGAAGGGATGGACTGTGCCCTCAGCCAGTTTGCTGATGATCCCAAACTGGGAGAAGTGGTGACACCCTGCCAGGCTGTGCTGCCATTCAGGGAGACCTGGACAGGCTGAGAGCTGGGGGAGAGGAAGCTCCTGGAGTTCAACAAGGGCCAAGTGGAGGGTCCTGCACCTGGGCAGGAATAACCTCATGGACCAGGACAGGTTAGGGGTTGACCTGCTGGAAAGCAGCTCCATGGAGGAGGACATGGGAGTGCTGGTGGACAACAAGTTCACCATGAGCCAGCAGTGTGCTCTGGTGGCCAAGAAGGCAAATGGTCTCCTGGGCTGCATTATAGGAAGAGTGTGACCAGCAGCATGAGGAGGTTCTCCTCCCCCTCTCCTCTGCCCTAGTCAGGCCACAGCTAGAGTCCTGGGTCCAGTTCTGGGTTCCCCAGTTGCAGAGAGCCAAGGAACGACTGGAGAGAGTCCAGCAGAGGCTAGGAAGATGCTGAGGGCACTGGAACATCTTTGGGAGGAGAAAAGGCTGAGAGCCCTGGGGCTGCTTAGCCTAGAGAAGAGCAGCCCCAGAGGGGACCTGCTGAATGCTGAGCAAGAGGTAAAGGCTGGGGGCAAGAGGCTGGTGCCAGACTCTGCTCAGTGGTGTCCAGGGCCAGGCCAAGGGGCAGTGGGCACAAACTGGAACCAAGGAAGTTCTGAGTAAACATGAGGAGAAACTTGTTTGGTGTGAGGGTGTTGGAGCCCTGGCCCAGGCTGCCCAGAGTGGTTGTGGAGTCTCCTTCTGTGGAGAGATTCCAAAGGCACCTGCAGGTGATCCTGGGCAAGCTGTGGGTGCCCCTGCTTTAGCAGGTGGGTTGAACTGGATGATCCCCAGAGGTCCCTTCCAACCCCCACCAGTCTGGGAGTCTAGGCTTTTTAGAGTGAAAAAGAGACTGTTTCTGAAAATGCTTTATTCTAAACTGCTGCAGAAACCACCTTCTAGCAGGACTTCAGGGTGTCTTTCCTGTATCCCAGAGGGCAGGTGTAGGTTATGGCTCAGTGTCTCAGCCTGATGTGTGGGCCTGTGGACTGACCACTTGAGGAGGCACAGACAGGGTGGGGCAAGGTCCTGGCTATTAAGTAAACTCCTGTCCTGGAATCATTTGCTGATAAAAGTAAAAGCTGTCTGGTCACTGAGGTTTTCTCTGGGTACTTCAGATGGTGTTTCCAAAGGCTTCTTTTTCTCTTACTAACATACCTGCTGCTCCATATTCTGTTCCCAGGCTTGATAACCCCAGAGGACAGGAAATATGGCACAACAAACCTCCACTTAGATGTGTCCGACGCCGCTAACGTGATGGTGTATGTGGGTATCCCCAAAGGACAGGCTGATCAGGAAGAAGGTAAAGCCTGTCTGGTGCTCTGGGGGCTGGAGGGAATGTCCTTTGGTGTAACTAATCCTGTTTGCTCTCAACAGAGGTGCTCAGGACCATTCAGGATGGTGACTCTGATGAACTGACAATTAAACGTTTTACTGAAAGCCGAGAGAAGCCTGGAGCTCTGTGGCACATTTATGCTGCTAAAGATACAGAGAAGATCCGGGAATTCCTTAAGAAGGTGAGCTGCTTGTGTCTTCAGAACTGACCTTCTCTCTGGGGAGGCTTGAAATTGTGTCTTTGGACTTCTCCTTTCTACCCCAGTTGTTCCGGAAACAGATGGATTTGGGTTGTATCCAAGACCAACTCGTATGTCGTGAGTTTTGCAGGGTCTGAGGAGGGCCTTGAACGCTGCCAGTGATGCAGCATCCACAACTTCTCTGGGCAAACTGAGACTCCACGTGGTGCTAGTTGTTGTGTTCTCACTTTGCAGGTTGCAGAAGAACAAGGGCAAGAAAACCCTGTAGATCACGATCCCATTCACGACCAGAGCTGGTACTTGGACCGGTCGCTGAGGAAACGCCTTCACCAGGAGTATGGAGTCCAAGGCTGGGCTATTGTACAGTTTCTAGGAGATGTAGTTTTCATCCCAGCAGGAGCTCCACACCAGGCAAGGACAGGGGGACACCAGTAACAGCCTGACCATCTTGGGCAGAGCTCTGAGCACGTGGCTAACCCTTGTTTGTTCTCTCTAGGTTCATAATCTGTACAGTTGTATTAAAGTTGCAGAAGACTTTGTATCCCCAGAGCATGTCAAACATTGCTTCTGGCTCACTCAGGAATTTAGGTATCTGTCGCATACGCATACGAACCACGAAGATAAACTGCAGGTAACTTCACAGTGCTCTAGATGAACCCTGCTCCTCTAAACCCCAACAGCCAACACCCACCAAACCCAGCAGGGTTGTGTCTACACAACCCAAGCTGCTCTCATGTTCAGATGATAGAATCATAGACTGCTTTGGGTTGGAAGGGACCTTAAAGATCACCTAGTTCCTACTCTCCTGCCATGGGCAGGGATGTCACCCACTAGACAAGGTTGCCCAGGGCCACCCGGCCTTGAACACTGCAAGGGATGAGGCAGACACAACCTCTCTGGGCAACCTGTTCCAGTGCCTCACCACTCCCGCAGTGAAGAATTTCTTCAAACCTTAAATCTTCCCATTTGGAGTTTAAAACTGTTCCCCCTGGTTCTTTCACTACCTTCCCTGATAGAAGTTCCTCTCCATCTCCCCTACAGCCCCCTTTAAGCAGTGGAGGGCCACAAGAACTTTAATGCCTTGACCTTGATGAGGAATTTCTGTAGGTTTCGAATGGTGGTTTGGCAGTTTTCAGGAAGCCCTTCTGAAGCTTCTCCTGAGATGCTTTTAATGTTTCCATTTCTTGTTTTCCCTCTAGCTGAGCTTGCAATGCTCTCCTTGGGCTGCAGGGTTGCAGTTTCCATCCTGTTTGAATCTGAACCTTGTCTCCAGGAGTCAGGGGTTTACCTGCAGCTCCTGCAGACAAGTGTGTTCAAACTGAGAGGGGGATGTAGGACAGCTGGGAAGATATGCAGGTTCTCTGTGTCACAGAGGCTTCCAGGCTGTTTGCTTGTAAACCTGAAGGCCTTTCCCATTCCTCCTAGGTGAAGAATGTCATCTACCACGCTGTTAAAGACGCAGTTGGGATACTGAGGGCGAATGAATCCAGCCTTAGCAGACCGTGACGGAGACAAGCCTTAAGCAGACACTAGGAAACAAAAGCGTTGGCAGCTGTGAACTACTCAGTCAGGACCTCTGTGGACTTTGGAGAGTCTAATGAATGTTACCTCATCTTCCTTTTGGCAGTACCAGAGGATCCTGGTACCATGTTCTGTGTATTCCAATGTTTACAAAGCTGATCTGTATATGTAGTGCTAGGGACGGACTGTGGCATACTGTGAATGCTCAGTTGCAATAGAACTCTGTACAAAAATACCTCCTAGAGAGCTGTTGGAAACGAGTCCAAATGACTCCTTGGCAAGAGAGGATTCAAGATGTTGTCAAGCTCCCATTTTTAAGGTTTCTTTTGGGGTGGGAGGAAGGCCAGAGTCAGCCCATTTACTAACCCATTTCCATCAAGAGGCAGGATGCGGTTCTGGAGTTCCCCATTAACATAGAACTAGCATTTAAAAGTAGCTTTAAGCTATTGTATAGTAACATAGAGATGGAGCTGAACCATCTTTAGGTAAATGTATTTAAATTTCTAAATGTTAAAAGAAAACTTTTAATCAGATGTCTTCTGTTTGAAACTGTTCTTTCATTTGAACTGATGTTTGATTCTCTGGTTTTTAACACTGAATGGTCTACATAAAATTCTTCTATTTCAAATAGTGTTCCTTGCCTGGCTCCTTCACTTGGCTCTTTAGGATGTCTTTTGCTAATTAGTATGATGAAGTGCTTTGAAATGCAGAAGAAAACTGTGTATCCTGCACTGTTCTTCCTGGCTGAAGGCATCTGAAGGCTCAGGGTTAGTGACAGATCTGTTTAGAGCTGCTTTTGGTCAACTGAACTTCACTTAGCTTGACTCCTGCTTCCAGGCCAAGGCCAGTGCTAGGCTCTGGATCAAGTGACCTTTGCAGCTTCGCTCTTAAATAGTCTAAAGTTACTTTAAGACTGAAAGTAGCATAGAACTTAAACCAGGCACAGAGCCACAGACTGGAAAGCCAAACTCTTCAGTCCTTTTCAGTGTGAGGTGCACAGGACAGCATGAAGGGAACCTCTGTATTAGTATAAAGTCACTTTTCTGACCTGGATGTAACCAGCTGACAAACTCTGTGGAAATTCCCCTCCCTGTAGTACTTCCCCTGCTACTGATGACCAGCAGTCACTATTCTCAGTCTCTCAGGTGCCAGGATTTTGTTTTTCAAAGAGACTTCCTGTTCCCCATCCCTCAGGATGTGAAGTGGAGCAGAGACAGTAGGATTGAGTGGGCTCCTGAAAGGTTTAGCTGCTGTGAACAGGTACAGCAGCTTCCTCCCTCTCAACCTGGAGACAAAAGCAGGACTCCAGAACAGCTGAAGCAGCCAAACAGAAGCAGCCATGGGGCTGAGGTGTGGTTCCTGGGCTCTGCCTGCAGAACCTGCTCCAGGTCTGCAGAGCTTTGGGTGACCTGGGCCAAGATCCATAACGCTGGGTGAGGAGCAGAGGGTCTAGTGCAACTCTGCCACTGTAACTCAGGGCCCAGTTCCTACCTCTGCAGCTGCTTTCTCGCCACTCACCTTCACTGAATAAGGCTCTCCTGAGAACACAGTGCCTGGGCAGGGCTGGAAAGCAGCAGCTATTTCACAGCTGAAATCTTTAACCTTGCTGTGAAGGCTCTAAATGTGCTACAGCAAGAAGAAACCAGGTGTGATAAACCCCAGAGGGAGCTGTTAGAGGTGGGTGTTGTCTGAAGTGATGCAAACTCAACTGCTGCACAGAAGCAGTTGTTAAAAGCAGCTTTAATAAAATATGTAGTGATTCAGAAAAACAAAGATCTTACACCACTGAAGGTTTTGGGGAGGAGCTTAAGCCAAAGTGCCCTTTGGGGAAAGATGCTGCTTGAAGCTAAGAACATATTTCAGGAGTTCAGAAGTACACCAGCAGTGCCATGTCACCACAGCCTCTTGCAGCACAGCCTGAACAGACCCCAGGAAGATCATCTCTACAGACTGCACTCCCCAAGCAGCGTGTTACAGTAGTTCACCTTGGAGAACACAATCCCCAGCAGGAAAACAAAATATATATATACATATATATTACATAAAGTATTCTCATGTATTAAGTTCTGCAAAAAAAAAAACAAACCCAAACACCAAAAAAGAAAAGGCCAACTGTACAGAATCATCTGCTCCTCAGCTCCTCAGGGTAGCCAGGCGAGACTGCATCGCCTCGATGTCGTCCTCCTCGTCAACGGCAGCCGTGGCTCCCATGGGCTCCGGCTCGGGAAGAGCATCTGTGACTTTACTGGGAGCTTTGCCCAAGGCCCCTGCAAACAACAAACAGGGTCAGTACTCTGTGGTAGCTCTTAATGCAACAGTTAGCTTTCAGATGCATCATGGTGAAGGGGAAGCTGGGTGAGGAGTGGCTGAGGTCGCTTGGTTTGTTCAGCCTGGGGAAGAGGAGACTGAGGGGAGACCTCCTGGTGGTCGGCAGCTTCCTGAGGAGGGGAAGCAGAGGGGCAGGAGCTGATCTCTCTGGTGACCAGCAATAGAAGCTAAGGGAATAACATGAAGCTGTGCCAGGGGAGAGTTAGGTTGGCTATCAGGCAAAGGTTCTTCCCCCAGAGGGTGGTGGAACACTGGCACAGGCTGCCCAGGGCAGTAGTCACAGCACCAAGGCTGCCAGAATCCCAGAAGCAGTTGGCCAAGGCCCTCAAGCAGATGATATTATCATTGGGGTTGTCCTGTGCAGAGATGGGAATTGGACTTGATCCTGGTGAGCCCCTTCCAACTCGAGACACTGATTCTGTGCTCTAAAATAATTGAGCTAGCCACTCCTGGTAGAGGCTCCACCCCAGGACTGTTTGACTGCATCAGCTCAGGGTTGTTGGCTGATGCAGCAGCATGGAGTTGTCAGCCCCTCCCGAGCCCCTGTGCTGCTGGAGGAGCTTCCATCCCCTCCCTGGCAGGAAACGGGCTGGAAGAGAGCCAAGCAGGAGGTGAGGGACAAAAGGGCAAACAAAACCTGAAAAGGTGACAAGCCAGCAGCCCAGCACCAGCTAACAGCAGGAGAGGAGCTGGGGAACTGCACTGCCAGTGTCTTAACAGCTGAAGCCAGCTTCCATAGCTGCATTTGTCACAAGAAATTCAGGTAAGGAGCAGTCTTAAGTGTTACCTAAGGCAAATAACTAAACCTGAAGATGTTTACTTCATGAGCTGTAAGGCAGAGGTTGGGTTGGGTTTAGGGGGTTTTGTTTGTTTTGGGGTTCCCCCCCCAGCATCTCTCAACAAGACAGTGCCAGCCAGGAATCATCACAAACACAGCCTAAGGCTCAAGACACTGCAGCTGAGTTGATTTCCTGGCTTCATTAATAATAGTGAATCTTGTCAATCACATAAATCTCACCTTGTTAAGAGGCTCAAGCTGATCTGTTAAAGCCTCAGTGACAGAACTGCACAGATAGGCATCAGCTGATGCACATTACTTATCTTTACTGTGCTGCAGCAGCCTTCAGCCAGCATTCCCTGAGAAACCAGTTTGTCAGAGCACTCCCTGCCTATCAGGGAAGGCAAAGCCAGCCCTGGGAAAGGGAGTTCAGTCAGAACAAAGATGTCAGTGCCTGTGTCCCACTGAGCAGAGCAGGGGCAGGGCTCCAGAGCTCAGCACACACACAAACACAAACTCACCGGCTGTGATCTCAAACAGGATTTTGTCAATCTCCATCTCTGCTTCCTCTTCCATCTCCTCCTGATCCTCCAGGCCTTCAAAGGTGTCCTCCAGCATTTCCTCTATGATACCAGCCTGGCAGAAAACAGACAGCTCATGAGGCTCTTGGAAACAGCAGGGTAAGAGGACACATGTCCTGCTTTGGAGATCAGGTTACAGCTATCCAGGCATTTAACAGCTGTTTGCTCCCTGCTGGAGCTTCAGGGATCAAGGCTCTCCCCTTGCAGGGGGGTTGGCCAACACACTTCCCTATCTGTACAAGTGGCATAGAGGAAAAGCACTAAGAAAAATGAGGGTTAGCTACACCTGTTCCCATTTGGAAAGCCCCAAGCTGTTACTCCTTGTTGCATGTCTGAACACAGGCCTCCCAGTTGACTCCAGGCATGTGACAAACAACTGCAGTCAGGAAGCAGCACAGACTGTTTAAGATGTTGGAAAATCAGTCTTGGGCATAGGCTCCCTTTCTTTCTACCTGCATTTAAAAATGTTGCTCTGCAGGGCCTGCAGCCTAGGTATGGCCAAGCTCTTTTGGTGCACAATGGTAAAATTAAGACTAAACCAACTTGAACAGTCCAGAGTGGTAAGAGAGGGGAAAAAGCAAAACCATCTTGGTAGTTGAAAAGATAATAGCCATGGTAGAAATCAGTATACTTTAAAATCAGAGCACTGCCATCACAGGGGGACACTAAGCCAGAGGTTTTAAACCCTGTACCAGAGTGACCACCTGGCCCAAGATGGGACTTTCAGCTTCCACTCCACGACAGGTTGAGGTGGGTCCTTAATGAACACTCTCATCCCTGAAAGCAGCAAGTTCAGTCTGCCCTGGGGCAGAGATACAGGCACCCCCTGGGCACAGGCACTAACTGTGCTGTGAGCCTTGGACTCCCCCAGCCCTAGAGATGAGGAGGAGCAAGCTGCAGTCACTCTGTATGATCTTCCTCCTTCCATCCTCACCCTGAGCAGCTTTTTTCCACTTCAAGCTTCCCCCCAAACATGCTGCAGGTACTACGAAGTCTGAGTTATCCTCACACTTAGTAGATTGATGTGCTCCTTTCATCTGTGTTTGGCACAGCCCCCAGAGGCCCTCAGACAAAAGACACCTCCTTCTTCACCCAACTCTTCCACTGTAGATCTTACCTTCATCATCTCTTTGGACAACTCCCTCATGGTTGCTTGGATTTCAGGGATTTTGACTAGATTTTGCATAGCCTTCATGACTTCTGTGCTCTTCTGCAATGAACCTGCTACTCTCAGGACAGCTGTGAAGGAAAGGTACAGAAAAGCTTGACCTACCCCTGCACCACCACAAGCAGAGCAATTATCCCTACATGGATAGAAATTTGTTTGCATTTAGGTAACTAAAAAAAGAAATGGCCATCCTGCTGCTTCATTCTTGTCTGCCTTCCTGGAAAAGCTCAACTCTGGAAGCACACTAGAAAAAATAACTTCCTAGTAAAGATCCTGGAGCAATCCAGATGCCAACTCCCTTGCACTCCAGTTCATAAAGAGGTCCTTGAGGAGCTGTGTTGTCACCAGCCATAAGTCTTGCTCCACCCCTCACTGCTGGCCAAACTGGCAACCTTCTGCCCCACACTGGGCAGTGGAAGCTAACTCTGGCAGAAGTTCTAGTGCAAGCAGTAAGCTAGAAAATGAATACTGGAGCAGATAAGCTGGAAATCAGTGTAGTGCAAACTGCATTTAACAGTAGTCTTTCCAGAGGCCATTCTTGTAATGTAGCTTAGAAGCTTTTCTCATCTATGCTGACATCCAAGATCAAAATGTAGCCATTAAGGGTTCTTTGAGTCTCCTGAACTGTGCCCTCTAACCTTGCAGCTTCCTGGAGAACTTACCTCTTTGTATATAACAAGGCCACTCCTTCATGAAGCAAAATGAAGGTACAGCACAGATTATTTTCCATTTTAATACTTGATTTCTTGCAGAACATTACATTTGTAATGGTAACAAGTTAACAGAAACTTTGCATTTAGCAGTCATTTCCCAAGAGGAAGGAAGTTCACACAACCCCCAGGCTGAACTCTAGATTCCTTCCTGTTGCTCAGGCAAGTGAGCAACTGCCCTACTCCTGCTGGCAACACTAGTGCTGATCCAAGCCAGGATGTTGCTGGTTTTCTTAGCCATCTGGGCACACTGCTGCCTCATGTGCCCCAGCTGCTGACCAACACCTCCGAGGCCTTTCCCAGCCACTCTGCCCCCATGCTGGTGCTGGGGGAGCACCAAGGAGGGTTTAGAGAGCACAGAGTACTGGAAGTGAGGTTCTGTTTCAGATAATACAGCTCTCACACCACTGCAACCCTCAGGCTCTGAGGAGAGCTGTTCAATTATCTGTTGAGCAGCTGATTAGAGGAAATACAGAAAGACAGCAAGGGGCAGGAACACCAAGAAGCTAACTGGGAGGTCCCTGACTACTCCAGAGCCCAGAACAGGAAACCTACCCAGAGGGGAAATGGTCTCCAGTCTGGCAGGGTTTATGGCCTACAGGGATACAGGACTCACTGTGGGATGTGAGAGCAAAGAGCATGTTTGGACTCAGGAAAAACTTACTATGGATCTTTAAGGAGATTGCAGAAACTTACTGTGGGATGTTCAGGGGAACAACCAAAGACAGAGAGAAGGAGAGATGAAGGTAGACCAGGGAACACAAAAACCTCAGGGCCTGCAGGACCAGGTACCAGCAGATCAGACAGAGGAGATCTGGGGCCAGCTGGACAGTTGGCCAGCTTAGGCTGAGTGTCTGAGGATCAGCTACCAGCACAGCCCATACAGTGCGTGCATGTATGGTGTTCCAGCAGTCCTCAGCAGCTGAAGAGGAAGACCAGAACTGAGCTATCAGTGCTGTTCATGTCTCTGTGAAAGCAGTGTGTGTTTACAGAGGTGCTGTGAGCATGGGTGGGTACCTGTGCCTACTGGGAAGAGGTGGGGACAGGGAACTGCAGCAGTCTCACACCTCTGGGCCTGCTAGGGAAGGAAGCCCACTGGAATCAGCTGCCTTCCAGGAGAGCAAGGCTGCTTCCAAATTCAATCTCTGTCTGCATTTGAGCTTAGTTCTGGACAAGGAAAGCCAGACCTCACCTCTAAAGCTAGAAGCACTCAGAAGTTGTTCTTACCAAGCTGGTTCTTCATCCCCATGAGGACAGAGTTCATGTGAGCTTTGGATGCATAGAGCTTGCTTACAGCCTTCCGAGAGCGGATCAGCTCCTTGGCCAGGATCACACACACATCCCTCTGCCCCTTTTTGGCTGCATCCTTGATTGACCTCTTCACCTTCTCCTCTTCTCGCTGGATATCTGCAGGGCAGAGAGCACACAGCACAGACTGACAGCCTGCTGAGGATCTGCAGCAAAGTGACTCATTTGTTGGGGTGTATTTATCAGGGCAAAGAATCTCATTTCAGATTCCTTCTGTTACTCAGAGACCTTGCTCTTGGCTGATTCCCTCAGCTAAACAGCAGCAGGAGAATTCTCACTATGAAACATCCAGCTCTGTAATTTCCTTTGCAGTTAAGAATCTGTAAAGGACTGTCCAGGAACATCAATGCATGAGGCTGAGCTGACTAAGATGAGCACCAGGATCTGAAATATTAGACACTAACTAGGCTTCCTTAAATCCCATTTTAAGGTTTCTCTAGCTAACCCAATGTGACCATTCATACATCTGCCTTGGCAGGCAACACTGCCTGTGTACAGCAGAAGCCTGGCACCTAAAGGCTCAGAGTAAGAAACACAGAAACAATCTATCAAGCCTCTTCCTTTTCCAGATTCAGCAATAAATTAGCCAATGATGAAATGTGGCTCTGAGTTAGTCTGGAAAGAGTATTATCCTAAAGTAACTAAAGAATTCAGACAGTAAGGGTTAGACTGACTTTCCTGCAAAGACTGCAACCACAAGAACATTTGTTTCTAGAAAAGACTCTGTCCAAATTTAGTTTGATTTGAGTCTTCTGGATTTATGCCAGACAGAGTCACACACAGGCAAGACTCAGAATTTACAGAATCCCAGACTGGTGGGGGTTGGAAGGCCCAGGGCTCTCAGCCTTTCCTTCTCCCAGAGATGTCCCAGTGCCCTCAGAATCCTTCCTAGCCTCTGCTGGTCTCTCTCCAGTAGTTCCTTGGCTCTTTTCAACCCAGAACTGGACCCAGGGCTCCAGCTGTGGCCTGACTAGGGCAGAGGAGAGGAGAACCTCCCTCACACTGCTGGTCACACTCTTCCTAATGCACCCCAGGAGATCATTGACCTTCTTGGATACAAGGGCACATTGCTGGCTCATGATTAACTTCTTGTCCACCAGCACACCCAGGCCCTTCTCTGCAAGCTGCTTTCCAGCAGGCCAACCCCAAACCTGTAGTGGCACATACTAACTTAAAAAATCCAATTCTGAAGTCACAAGGACACCTTCAAACCCCCCAAGCCCTCAAAAGCAACCTACAGCAAACAGAAATGACAACAGCAGGAGTCCAACAACAGATGGCTTCAAACAGCATGTTGCTATATCTGTAACTGCACTGCCTGGGTAAGCCAGGTGCTGGAGTGATCCAAGCCCACTCAGTTCATCCCAGGTGGAGCTGAACGTGGCCATACCAAAACACATCCAGCACAACCTTCCCCAGGGAGATGAAGACAGGTCCCAGCTCAGCAGCCTTACTCCAGGGCTGCAGCAATCTGCTGCCTAAGTGGCAGCTGCAATGCTGAAGCCTGTCAGAACCCAACTGCAGTGGGTCATTGGAGACAACCTGCAGAAGCAGGTGGCTGGCATCTTTCTCCAGCAGCCTGCCAAGTGTCCTGCAGAACTACAGCTGACACTTGCTAAGGTGTCACACCCTAGCACAACATGGGCATTCCAAAAATGTCCTCTACTTTGTATTAATGGGAATGAGCAGAACAGCAGATGGTTGGTGGTTAGTCTATGCTCTTACATGCTGAACTGTATTCCTTTGAATGTAAGCCTCTGAAATGCATACACAGACATGTTTAGAGCTGTTGTAATGATTACATTTACATCCACATCAAAGTCTCAGGCTACCACATAACCCAGTATCTACACAGGCTATTTCAAGTATTATGGCATGCATAAAGTTGAGAGAAACCCAGCATTTCAAGGAAACATCAGCAGTGAACATCTGGACAGTTTGCTCCCATGGAAGATGTGGCCTCCAAAACACACTTTGCTAACCATATCAGCTACATTGCAGGGGCTCTGTGCCTGACAAGTGCCACTCAAAATGCCTTGGAGAATACAAAACAACTCAGAAGCACAATGAACATCAGTGTACATGGGTTTTCCTGGAACTGACATAAACTCTCTTTCTCATTTTACAGCCAAGGACAAAGACAGACTTTGTACTGCATGAGCATCTCTATCCAACCCCCTCCCACAAATCTACATGTGGGAGATTACATGAACCCTGGCAGCTTGCTCCAGAGACGTGTGGCTGGGGATGAGCAGGAGAAGGGGGAACACACTCCTGGAGGAGTCACTCAAAACAGGTATGCGCCTAATAACCAGCTGCTGACACAACATATCCTTTAGTAGCACAGACCATGGCTCAATCCTGAGGGCAGGGCAGAAGACTAAAAAGGGGAAGACAGAATCTCTGACCACACCTATTTCAGATTCTGGGAAGACAGGCAGAATGTCTCTCTTCTGCCTAACAGCTGTGTAATAATAAGCAACTCTTCTGCTTTTCAAGAAATCTTCAAAAGTGAAATGCTCATCATTGAAGAGCAAAACACCCAGAAAAGTCTTTATTTTTTCCCCTCTCTCCTGTTTGTAATTTCCCCAGGCTGATAGCAAGCTGCTTTTGCTGAGCATGGGCACTTCTCACCAGCACCACATTGATACCAGGCATTACATCAGTGTGGATAATATGCTAATTCATCTTCTCCAATGGGATTTCAGAGCATTATGTCTTGCTGGAAGCACACAATATTCAGGTTCTTTTGAAAACTTTACTTGGAGAACTTCGTGGCAGTGTCATTTTGTAACACAGACTACGTCTGGCCCCAGGATCACATTGATCTTTCTCTGTTCCAGATGTGATACAGAACCACAAGTTATTAGCTTTCACAGACTCCCCCAGTTAAAGCAAAAAAACCCTTGAGGGGAAAGGAAAAACAAAAAATGAGACAGCAGTACAAACCTCTGATCTGTCTGTCAATCACTCTCATCTCTTTCCTTATCTTCAAGGACCATTCATTGACCTTAAAAAGAGCAAGTGAGAGTTACTTGAAATTCCAACCTTACACCTATGCTGAAGCACTTCAGAACACACAAGCTTCAAGTTGTGAATGATGTTTAAGTGTTTCCTTATTCAAATAAACCCCCAACATTGTAGCACCAAGCATTGCACTCCTCAGACATGCAGACAAGGAGTTAAGGAGGATGTGCTCTGTGAATCAGAGACACTCTGACCAACTTCCCAGGTGACAGTGATGTCCATGTGCAGGTGGAACTTGCCACAGGGCATTTTGGGGTAAGGCAGAAACTTTGGCACCAAGAGTGCTACTACCCATTTTCAGTCAGAAGGAACTCCAAGCCAACCTCCTACCCAAAGCAGGACCAAGTTCAGAGTTCAGGCAGGTTGCCTGGGGGTCTCATCCGCTGAGTTTTGGCACTGTCTGAGGGGAGAGACTTCCCAGCCACTCTGAGCGACACTTAAATCTCTCCTGTGGTGAAGACCTTTCCTCATGCCCAATTCAAAACTCTCCTCTGGCCACCTGTGGCCATAATCCCCATCCTGTCACTGGGCACAGCTGGCTCTGTCTTCACTACAACCCCAGCAGAGGCAGTGAAATGCCTTAGATCCTTGCCCCTTCACCTTCTCTTCTGGGCTAAAATAAGCCCAGTTCCCTCAGCCTCTCCTCCTGTGTTATGGGCTCCAGCCCTCCACCACCTCTGTGGTCCTCTGCCACACCCTCCCCAGTGAACTGATGTACTTCTCACACTGGGACACTTTCCAGATGGAGCCTCCTTAGTGCCAAACTGAACCACCAGCAGACAACCAGTGATAGCTCACCCCTAGTACTGCCCAGAAGGAAGCTGCTTCCCACGACTGTCCTCATAAAGGCAGAGCTGGGTGCTGCTGCATCCCCTGCTCTTCCCAACACCCAGCACCAGTTTTGTGTGTAAGAAGAGGGGGAAACCCCACTGACCCTTCTCTAGACAACTGCATGAAATACACCACTTGGACTACACTGGAGGAAAAAAACCCACTTTTTAAGCTAAAACAATCCAGACATAGCATTAAATGTACAGCAGACCTCCAGCTTTAGACAGGCTGAAATCCATCACTGGCTCCTCACAAGGACTGGAGATGTCTGCTTCTATCTGTGATAAATAAATCCTCTCACATCAAGAGAGAGTGAGCACACAAATGAACCCAGGAGAACTGCTGCCACCACAAAACTTTCAACCTCCTCCACCATCAGGCACCTCCTCTGTGCCTGGATTGCTTCCTCCAGCCCTACCCAGGGACAGTATCTCGTGTATAGCTGCTGGCAGACACGAGGTCAGTGAAGCTGCTTCCTCATCATCTAGTAAGCAGAAAGAACTGCTACTGCTTCCTTCTAAAGCTGTAATTAGTTACAGGAGGAAAGAAATCTCTTCTAATTAATGGGTTTCTCAATATTGCTGTCACAGCCTGTGAAGTCAGCATGCCAGCTTGCAACCCAAGAGCTGCTCATGACAGCAGGATGACCCACATCACATCTTCCTGGGGGCCAGACACACCTATTTCCTAACACCTTTGCAGGCTTCTATGTAAACAGCTCCAGGATGGCTCACAGACATACTGGAAAACACAAGCTTGTCATAGCAAGACATGAAACCAAAACCTATCAGTGCAGTACAACCCACCAGTATGGGGCTGTGCTTTGTATTTGTGCTGGAAACGTTGATGATATTACAGGAATGTTTTGGTTACTGCTAAGTAATGCTCACAGAGTCAAGGTCTTTCCTGCTCCCCACCCAATCAGTGAGCAGCCTTGGGGTGCACAAGGAGTTGGGAGGGATCTGCTAACCCCTAGTGTCCCAAGGAACATCCCAGACCATATGACGTCATGCTCAGCACATAAAGCTGGAGGTAGAAAGGGGAGGACGTTGGGAATGATGGTGTTTTGTCTTCCCAAGTAACCATTACATGTCTTGGAGACCTGCTGTCCTGGGAATGGCTGAACAACGTTTAGGAAGTAGTCAATGAATTCCTGGTTTGACTTTGCTTGCGTGCACGCAGCTTTCGCGTTGCCTCTTAAACTGTATATTTGCCTCAACGAGTTTTCTCACTTTCACCCTTCCGGTTCTCCTCCGTCCCAGTGGTAGGGTGTGAGCAGGCCGCTGGGTGGGGCCTGGTTGTGGGCTGAGGTTAAACCACGACCCTCCCCTGCTGCCGAGGCCCAGGACACCTCGCCCGGTACAAAACCCCTCTCCCTAGCCGCGGGAATGCTGGCTCGTCGCTCCCCTCCTCAACCCCGGGCCGGTCATATCCAGGCAAGGCCTTGGCTGCCTACCCCTCCTCGGTCCCCGCCCGGCGCCATGGCAACACCATGCACCCAGGCCACCGCCCTCAAGCCACACACCCCCGCCGCCTCCCGGCCCCCGCCCTGAGGCAGCAGCGCCATGGGGCCTCACCAGCTCCTTGGGCGGTTTCTCGGGGGTCTTCCCAAAAAGACCCATGGCGGCATCCGCCTCCTGCCGCTCGCCCCTTCCGGCTTCCCTCCTCCGCCCCCAGCCAGGGGCTGGCCACCCGCACTGCGCATGTGCTCCTGGCACTACCCGGCACCGCCCCCTCACCGCGCGTATGCACACGGCACCGCCCCCTCACCGCGCATGCGCACGGCACACACTCCTTTGCAGACGGCACTGCGCGTGCGCGGCCGGAGAGCGACCAGTCCCGCTCCGCCCCCAAGGGGCGCTCCCTAAGGGCTCGAGCTACCGCTGCACACGGCGTTGCAGCGCTGCACACGGCCCCGTACCCCTCACAGGGCTCTAAACGCTTCGGAGAGTTCCACGCGGTTCCCGCCGGGACCCCGCACCGTTCGCACAGTGGCGTACGCGCTCTCACAAGGCCCCGGACCCTGCACACAGTCCCGTACAGCCCCACGCCACTGTGTGTGGAGGGGGCATCGAGCCCAAAGGGCATACACAAAAGGGTGAACAGGATTTGCCCCCAGCGCTTGTCCTGCGTGGACACATTCTCGGACTAGGTCAGTGATGCTGTGAAATTGACCAGCAGCAGTTTGTGGTGGGCTGATAGCAGTTATCAGAGCAGGTTATGTCAGCATCTGCCCTTGCCCTGTCACACAGATTGCAGGAAAAGAGAGTTCTTGGAAAATCTAGTAGTGCAAAGGCTGACTGCAACTCCAGAAAGCCAAATATATCCTGGGCTGCATCCCCAGCAGCGTGGCCAGCAGGGAGAGGGAGGGGATCCTTGCCCCTCTGCTCTGGGGAGACCTCACTTGCAGTGCTGGGGGCCAGCTCTGGAGTCCTCTGTGCAGGAAAGACATGAACCTGGTGGAGCAGCTCCAGGGGAGACCATGAAACTGATCAGAGGGCTGGAACGCCTCTGCTGTGAGGACAAGCTGTGAGCGTTGGGGTTGTTCAGCCTGGAGAAGGCTCCAGGGAGACCTTAGTGCAGCCTTCCTATTCATAAAGTGGACAACAAGAAAGAGTGGGGCAGAGGTTTTAGCACGTCCTGCTGCAAAAGGACAAGGGGAAGCAGTTTTAAACTACAAGAGGGAGATTTAGACTAGATAGATAGAAGGAGGAAATTTCTCTATGCTGAGGGTGGCGAGACCCTGGCCCAGGTTGCCCAGCGAGGTGGTAGATCTCCCATCTCTGAAAACCTTCAAGGTCAGGTTGTCTGGAGGTCTAAGCAACCTGATCTAGTTTAAGATGTCCCTGCTGACTGCAGGGGGGTTGAACTGGATCACCTTTAAAAGGTCCCTTCCAGACCAAACCATTCTGTGATTGGTTTTGTGATCAGATTGTGATTTCTATGAAACTATACTTCTATCTTTCACTTGCAGCCAGGGAAGACTCACAGGAGACCCAAACAGAGAGAGACGCAGCTGCTTGCACAGAAAATGTTGCCTGCCTCATCTTCAGCTCCCAGGGTTCTTTCAGAGGTGCTTCACTAGGAAGTCCTGGCTCCACCCTCTCCACCCTCTGCCATCCTCTCTGCAGCAAAGAGCGAGGTAAGCTGGACAAAATTAAGGGACAGCTTGGAGCCATCCTGCTGGGTGCTGCAGGGTGAGCTCCAGCAAGTCACTGTATCTCCTTACGCTCTGATGCACAGAGGGCTAAAAATAACTGATGCACAGAAAGAGTGGAAAGCTGAGGGAGAAAAAAGTGCTATTAGCTAATCTAGTTCTACTACCTTAATGTTACATTTAGAATCATATAATCATAGAATGGTTTGGGTTGGAAGGGATCTTTTAAAGCCCTCTAGTCCAAGCACTTTGCAATGAGCAAATACACCCTCATTATTTCATTCCCTGAGAAAGGCATTTTAGTAACAGTTAGAGAAATGTACACTTTTACTTTTGTCCTTTTTCCTTCCAAAATGTAATGGAGAACAAAGATGGACCAGGTACCACCAGTGGGAAAGCCACCGTAGCAAAACTGCTGAGACCAGGGCAAAGACCTCTAGAGAGGATCCAAATCCACCCTCTCTTAAGAGCATCACAAACCACTCATCCTCCTCATTAGACCTAGTGAAATAAGCAACCTCAGCCGTTTGACATTTTCTGTTTACAGTTGGTTGACACCTTTCAGGCACGAGATAAAGAAAATAAAGCATTTCAAGAATGTTCAGCATCTCAGTTAACTCAAAGACACTTCACAAATAGTGGCACAGTCCAGCCCAGAAAGGCACAACAAGCGAGCAGAGAGACTGCTGACCTTGTTGTAGACATAGTCTTTGCTCTGTTCTCTGGGTTGTAAACTGTCAACATGTTGGGTGAGGGCTGTCTGAGACTCTGCACTCCACAGAAAACAATCCTACTTGGATGCTTCTCCTGACAGGAGCATTTCATCACATAAATACATCCAACTGCTTTTTCTTTCCTGCTGGGACTACCAATGCACTCCAGCAGCTGCTGTGGATTTTGAAGCAGATGCATCGCCAGGAGCTGAATCACAGCAGTTTATATAACCCAGGCTAAGGGACACGAGGGGACCAGACCTTCAGCCACAGCTATCTACTGGTCCTAATTATCCACTCCTATGGATGTGCCCTCTGTGGCTCTCCTGCTAATTAAATGGCAGTTGCTGTCATCTGTCAAAAGAATTGGACTAGTGGAGCAACTGGGATCTTTCAAGCAAGTCTTCAGCTGAAACTGGCATGCACAAAGCTTTGCAGATAAGGCTGAACCTGTGCCCAGAGTGGAGCTGCTCGAGCTTTGGAGCAGGTCAGCTTTCAGCAGCAGAGCAGGGCTCCAGAAGCATGCAGTGCCCCGAGGACACAAGGCTGTGGCTTCAACTAACTGCTCACGGCGTTTGGCAGAACGCTGAGGTACCAGCAAAGGGCTTTGGGGGACAGCGAGGCAAGCAGGTCACTGGTGTGCTTCAGCACACCAACTACAGCCTTAACTGTACTCACAGAGGCTCTCCTCCATTTCCCCTCAGTTCAGTGAAGGTTTCCAGACAGTCCTGAGACAATGTGGATTTCAACAGTGAGCACACAGGCTGAGTGTCACACTGTCACGCGCACTGGAAACAGAAATGCTCTTTGCCCTCACTATGCCTCTCCACTGCTCTGCTGTGGCTGGAAAGACAGACAAAGGGCATGTACTGACAGGCCTCAGCTGGAATGAAAAATCACTTTCCAGCCCACAGGAGAGCTGGTGACACTCTGCCTCTTCTACCTCCCTGCCCTAGGAAAAAGGAAACGAGAGGAAAAAATACAATTAACGACAGCTCTTTGGATAATCACAGGAATATCCTCTTGGGAGGACATCTGGTAACTGGAGGCACGAAACATTTGTTATTAAATAACATAGGGTTATTAAAGAAAATAGCATTTATTTTATTAAAGAAACCAATGCCAGGCAGCTCTGTGAGCAGCAGCCTCCCAGCTCTACTCTGTAAAGGCAGAGAGAGAGAGATGGTAACAGCAACGGACTTGCATTTGCATTTCCCATTATCACCTTCATTTAATTACCCTCCTTTTACACCACGTGGGCAAGAACTGGGAAAGAAAGAAAACAATGAGGTTGTTGCTTCTACTGGAGCACATAAAACAAGTGAAAACACCTTTCTAGTTCAGCCTTTTCTTCCACTTACCTCATCTCACACGTTAGGGTTTTTCTGCCTTTTGGGGTTTTTTTTTCTGTCCAACCAACACTTCCTCTCTGGATTTTCAGCCAGCTGATTTCTGAAAGGTACAACCAAACCCACAGTTTCACATTGAAATAGAAAGAAAACAAGAGACTGAATTTTTCATGGCATCCACCAACTGTCACTTTTCTCCAAGAAATCAGAAATCACTTTGAAATGGCAGCAGTTGGAATCTGCCGGTTTTTACCTTTAAAAGCCACTTTTGTCACTGTGTGACAATATTCTGCTCCTTCACCATGCTTTGAGGCTGTAGAAGGGCTACCCTGAAGTCCTCCTAGATGCCTGCAGATGAGGGTGCTGGAGAAACAGCTGGTAGAACAGGGTCTCCACCTGATAAAGCAGTTTGTACTCAACTGGAGAACAACTGGCCAAGCAGAGAAGCACCTCAATGCAGAGGACTACAAAGGAAGCAGTTCCCAGTGAAACACCATTGCCTTCTGCCTGGCCAATGACTTAACACTGGAGCAGATGCATTCCTGCCTCAGGGGGAGATGATTGATTAGTCACAAAAGTTGTGTTACATTTTTATTGTCTTCACAGATAAATCAGACCAGCAAGACACCCGTAACCACACACAGACACACACACAAAACATTGATCAAAACAATTAACATTACAAATCTCCTTTTAAAATAATTTATTTCACCAATTTCAGGTTTAAATGGTTCTGTCTTACCACATACATTACTCAACAAAGATGTGCTGAACAGACTCTAAAATAAGAAACACTTAAATTAAGCCATTGTCTCCGATTCCAATTGGGGTTTCATCCCACATCCTAACTTTTCAAGGTTGGCTGGGACAACACTTCTGGTTGGAGCCTTGATTTTTTTGTTTGGTTTTTGTGCTTACAAAAAAACCAGCATCGAGTTTCTAGATGGTGAAAAGAAAAAGCAACCATAGGAGAAGTCTGCGCTCAGTTCGACATACAAGGCAACCACATGATTCTGTCGTTCACGTTAGCATCGGGTATATTTTTAGTTCACTGCACTAACATTTAAACTAAAACTTCAAACCACATAATCTTTGAAGGGACTAAGATTTCAAAGGCAAGCAGTAATATCCTGAAAGCTTAAGGAAGGAGGTCGGCACACGGCTAAGAGGGGGCGTCGTTTGCCAGCGGTTGCGGGTGTGTGTATGGCTGCTTGGTTTTGTAGGAAGCCCACCTGCAGACGGGGCAACAGTGTCGCCCTCCTGCCAACCACATCACGATGCAATTCTGGTGGAACACGTGGCCGCAGGGCAAGCCCATCAGCAGGCAACCCTCTGCAAAATTCTCTAGACACACCACACACTCTGTACAGCGCAACATCGCGGAGGGCCAGGCTGACCAGTCCGGCTCCGCGTCTCCGGCGCTACCGTAGGAGCCGTAAGACCTCGCTCGCCGTTCACCCGGCTCCCGGTGGCAGTATTTACCGGCGCACGGACAGGTCTCTGCTCTGCACCGAGGCTCTCCCTCACTGTGCCTCTGAAACGTGCTTAGCTCATCGTCCTCCGAGATGTCTTTGTCACTGCTGAAGACCTCTTTGCTCTCGCTGTCAGAGTCACTTTCGCTGTCTGGCAAGGTTTCTAGCATCTCCTCCTCAGAACGGGCACCAAGGCATTTAAACCTCCACATCGGTAAGTTCTTTATGTAATCGGTCGGTATCAGAGGGTGAAGCCAGAGATCGGGGAAGGCCAAGCGCTCCAAGAACAAATCTGGGTCTTCATCCCAATCTGAGTCAAAAGGGAAGTGCTGAAAAGATGCAATAGGATGAAACAAGTAGCTGGTGTACCAGTCCCACAGGCTCGACAGCCACTCCAGATTGTTGGCGTTTACTTCATCGGTGTTGTTGTTGCGTCTTCTTTTCTTCTCAAAGTAATCAATTAGTAAACCGTGACCGAGGTACGTGCTGAGGAAGAGGGCTGGGTGTGAAGAGTAGAACATCCAGTCTGCCCTTACCCAGGAAGCCAGAGTAGTTGTGTTCGAGTACCTGAAGAGTTTTAAGCTGTACTCGTAAAAGCTGTCTAAGTAAGGGAGTTGCAAGAACCCTAACACGGGTAGCCAGGAAATGATTAAGAGCGAATTATACGTCCCTAAAGTGCTGATAAGAACCACAAAACGCTTTATAGTAGCACCTTGTGTAATGAACAGGTCCATCCAAGCCATCAGATTAACCAAAACTAAGCTCAAAACAAACAAATCGTTCACCTCTGGTTGTAGAGAGCGCAGAAAGGAATCCATGGCGCGTAGCGATAGAAACTCACCGGTGTGATTTCCATACCTGTAAATCCCCTCAGGAGTCCTCAGGATGTAGGATGGGGTCTTGTAGACACCAATCTCTGCCATGTAACTTTTATTGTCCCAGTTTTCCACGTTGACAAAAATAAACTCCACCCTTCCGGTGAACTTTACGCTGAGGGCAGAGAAGAAGGCCGGGGGCTGGTCGAGGCTGGCAAACAGGTATATTTTCAGGCGGTACCGCTCGCTCCCGTTCCATTCTTCTTTCAAATGCTGGGAGCTGGAGATGGTTTTGATGCGAGAAGCAGCATGGGCTGTGATCCATTTGAAGATGTGCTCCACTTCCACTCTGCGCCCGCTGTACTCCTTCAGCATGACCTTTCCCTTGGAGGTATTGGTTTGTGGAACCGACATAATGAGGGTGGATTTCAGCCAACCTCTCCTCCTGCAGTATCTACAAAGAAAATGGTAGGTTAGATGAGAGACTGTCATAACCCTGGAGCTCCAGGCCTGAAATTTCTCTTGGGAGCCCAAATATGAGGCGTGCTGAGCACCTGGGAGTCTTTACATACAATATAGGAAACAAGCACCCAATATTCCCTGCCAAACTGTATTTACTGTTACATTTGTTATTTGTCTCACCAAAAGGTTGTAAAGAGATCTGTATTCACAAAGCAGGAAGAAGAATAGTGTTAAATTCACACAGCAAACAAGGCCATACAGTCATTCATGCTTTGGAACTGGGTTTGACAAAGACACAAGCTGACACTTTGCTTTAGTATTGGAAGCTATTTTTCCTTGGCCTTCCAGCCAAGCAGATAACCACTGCAGTGCAACTCCATGTCCCACAGCTTCCCCAAGCCTGCAGATAACCTTCTCAGTGCCTCCTTCCTCCTAGTTCTGCCAGGCAGCAGTGGGGTGAAGTTGACAAGACACTGGTCTGTTCAAAGTTGCTTTAATGAAGGTGACAAATGTCCACTTCCTACTGAGGCCATTTTGGAAGGATGCAGGCAGGCTAAGAGGTGTGGTGAGAGAGCTCAGACACGTGCTGCCAGGTGATTTTGGCTAAAAGAATACCACTCCCACTGTCCAGCAAGCAGAGTGCTGAGATAGGACAAACTCCAAATCCACAGCTAAAAGAGTGGATTCACCTCTTCAAGGCTGAATCCCAAGCCATGGTCCAGACCCCAGTAACTATGAGATGAATCTGATGATGCAGAAGATTTCTTCTCTCATGCATCTTTCCTACCTGCACCACTATGCCACTAGTCCTCCTTCTAGGAAATACCTGGCAAGTTTTAACCACTACGCATCTCAGAACCCTCCACACCCAAAGAGGGGCCAGCAGCCTCGTTCACCAGCCATCTTACCTACATCCTCTCTGGTTTTGGTCTGTCAACATGTATTTAGACAATTACAACTCCCCATCTCAGGAACCTGAATGTCACATTTTTAGAAGAAGCCATAAGGTGAGTACCCTACTCATAAAGGTATCCTGACTGCTGCAGAGTGCAGTGTTCTTCTGAATTTCAGTTGCAACCTGATGAAAACTCTTCCTGAGGGCTTACTCAACAAAACATTTCTGGGATTAGGAAAAATATGAATTCACTGAAAACCTAATATTTGGTCATAACATGAAGACTGGATAGGAGCTGTGCAAAGAGAAACACTGCCAAACTTTTAAGATGTTCAGATACCCGTGTTTTGATTGTACAAGATTATCTTGCATAAGCACTGCAAAGTCTAAGAATTTTCTCCTGTGATTAACTTTGAGGTTTCTGTAAACATTTACAGCTTAAGCTGGGTAAAATACGTGCCACTGGAATCCTAGACAAAGTTTCCTGTCATGGGAAGCAACAAAATCTTCAAAAAGTTCTTTTTATACAGCAGCACAGAATTATTAATAGCTTCTTTGGCTCTGCTTTTCTTCCTTGTTTGAAACCATACCCAAACAACAGTGTCTCCTGCACAGCTGACTGAATGTTGTCAAAGGGTGTGTGCAAGTTTCTCTATAAACATACAGTCACTGGTCAGGGAACAGGATTTGTCAGTAAATCTCAAGAAGCAGGTCCTGTTTGCAAGGTTCATGCTAAGGTGTGTTTCTCTTCTCCAGAGGGCAACAGAGTAACTGCACAATTGATACAGTTCCCTTACATGGGGGAGATATATACATATATATATATTTGGTGCTGTCCTTAGCAAGCACTGTTCTTGTCCCCAGATATGCCTGGACTATAAAGGCCAAACTCTTCTGCTTTAGGAAGCTGCAGATCTCTGTTTATGATGCTGACAAATAATCTCATGGAGAATTCTGAACAGACCTTAATAGAGATGAAACCATGAATAATGCAACCTTCTCTCACAGCCACTTTTCCAACCCAGCAAGCCCTGCTGCCAGAACACAGCTGAGCCTTAAGATGTTCCTGGGATTTAGGTAATCCTGGAGGAAGAAAATACCTGGGGTCACTGGAACAGTTAAAAGTGCCTGTACGTATGCCGAATCTTGAGACCTTCTTCACCATTTTCTCCCAGTGGACTTTCCCCACCAGAGGGCTCCTGTCGTTTGCTATGACCTATTGCCAAAAGGAAAGAATCATTTAGCACCACAATAAGTTTGCTTCCTGAAAGAAAGAGCAAGTTTCCTGAGCACAGAGATCTAGTCACCCTTGAAACCGTTTTCCCCTTCTCTGAGAACACAGGGTAGGGCTATACAACCAGGAACCACAGTGTCTTTGGGGAATGAAGCTCTATAAAACAGAAGTACAATTCCTGCAGCAAGACAAAAGTGCTTCATCATTCCAAGTACCTGTTCAGATACTGAAGTCAGTGGCAGTTAAGAAAAACCTTGGGAAAAGAACAAAACTATCATCAACAGGTTCATAGCTGGGGAGGAATCAGGAGGGTGCAGCAGCTTCCTCTTCTTTGCAGTAAAACAAGACCATCATTTGATTACAGTTCTCCAAGAAAAGTTACACCATACCCAAGAAATGTTGCCTCAGAGCAAGTGAAGGGAGTTGCAACCTATGTACCTGGTACCAGATCAAGCTGCCAGCCACCACTTCTAAGGGGTGGAAACTTGTGATTAAACTCCCAGATAATGCCTAAAAATCTCAACTCCTTCCAGCTTTACCACTGACTCACTCTCTAACTTTACATGACTGTTCCACCACCTCCAGTGTCCCATCTGCCACTTCAGGATGATCATTCACTGGGAGATATCCTAAGGTTGACTTTGCTGTAACCTAGCATATTAAAGTAGCACTTCAGGCTGCCTAGACCTTCTGCAGACACAGATGACAAAGCACAAGCACTCAGCCTCTGACTTACAACTGTACAGGGAAGGTAAAAGAAGCCCCTGCCTGCCTGCCTGCAGCTGACAGGTGATGCTGAGTGCCATGACCGATCAGGTATTGTTCCAGGAGCCATCCAGCTTCTGTTTTAGAAATGCCTCACATGCTTCTGCAGTCTCACTGGCAACCACTTGAAATATATCTTGAAATTAAGCTTTGAAACTTCCATTTGTTAGGTGTTTGTTTACCTGCCATGAAACTTCTCCCAGTCATTTCCTGACTTAACCGCCTCAAGTGTCAGCTTTCCTCTGGATGTTCAGTTGTCACTGTGATGAACAGTTCTCTAGGTACAAGCCGAGATGCAGACCTGGGAAGTATGTTTGGCCTTTCAGGCTCAGAAAAGATTACCTGCTTTGTGGTTAAGTAGCATGGTGTCAGGAATTGGAAGTAAGAGAATTCACTAAGCAGAAGGTTCTACCTAGGGAAACAAAGGGAAACTGAAGTGACAGATTTCACTCCCATTCCACTGAGCACAAAGTGTTTAAATCAAACCAGAAGTGAAGACCTAGCTAAGAATCCTTCCAGTTATTCTCAGAACACACACATCACACAGAAGAGCCTTTTTGATGAGCTAAACATGGCCTTCCAGCACCAAAACCAACCAGCTGGGGAAATCTGCTGTATTCCTGAGGATTCTTCACACCACCCTAGGTAACTGAACCAATTGCTTCATGTATTTTAAATGTCTTCCTTCCATGTACTTCAGCCAAGAGACCACATTCCCACAGGCACCTTAATGCCAGGATATCCTCAGAGCTACTATGGCAAGATAAATGCATCCAGCACAGCAAGCACAAAGGCAGAATGTCAATAACTGGATTACTCCTGGGTACAACTACTCAGAGATGGGTTTCTTCCAAAGTCCTGCAGAAGCCCAGCACAGATGCTCAGAGCCTGCTGGTGTCATGTGCAGGAGGATCAATCCTGCTCAGCTCTTTCTGCTGTCTGCTATGACAATAGTCACTCTCAGTGTCCAAGAGGTTTGTTGTAAATACAGTCACCACTCTGTCTCGCTGGCATCTGGATCTTTGGACTGGTGGATTTCTTTTTTAATACCACTTTAATTCTCTTCCTATGAAAAAGGCTTTCCTTTGGGAGAACTGCAGACCCATTTAGATTGGAGAAGACCTCTGAGATCAGTAAGTCCAACTGTCAACCCAACACCTCCATGCCACTAAACCGAGTCACCAAGTGCCACGTCTACACACTTTTGAAGCCCTACAGGGATGGTAACTCCACCACTGCCCTGGGCAGCCTGGGCCAATGCCTAACCACTCTGGCAGGCAAGAAATTGTTCCTAATATCCAGCCTGGACCTCCCCTGGGGCAACTTGAGGCTGCTTGCTCTTGGCCTATCACTGGTAATCCCAGAGAAGAGACCAACCCCATCCCAGTCCAACCTCCTTTGAGGGAGTTGGAGAGAGTGAGAAGGTCTCCCCTGAGCCTCCTCTTCTCCAGGCTAACCAACCCCAGTTCCCTCAGCTGCCCCTCACAACACTTGTGCTCTAGACCCTTCACCAGCTTCACTGCCCTTCTCTGGAAACACTCCAGCACCTCAGTGTCCTCCTTGGAGTGAAGAGCCCAAAACTGAACCCAGGATTAGAGGTGTGGCCTCCCCAGTGCTCAGTCCAGGAGGCCAATCCCTGCCCTAGTCCTGCTGCCCACACTAGTGCTGCTCCAAGCCAGGATGCTGTTGGCCTTCTTGGCCACGTGGGCACTCTACTGCCTCATCTTCAGCTGCTGTCAACCAGCACCCTCAGGAAAAAGTCACTTATGCTGAAGAACAACAACAGAACTAGCAGTTTGTATTTTGTAACTAGAGAGAGACAGCCCTCTCTATACTATGTTATGGCACACTGAAGCTTTGGAAAATCTCTTGGGCTCATGCTTTTTTATGCCATTATGGCAAAAAAACAAAAACCCAAAACCAACCAAATAAAGATGTCTGCAAGAAGCAGCTGCAATAGACAACACCCCCTTACAACACTGGGAGTTCACCACACAGAAGCAGGGATTTCTGTTTTGGAAAGTCATCATCACCTCTGTGGATGAGGGAGCCTGAGGAAATACTGCAGGTTAAGCAACCACACTCTCATTCAGCCTAAATGAAAAGAGAATTTGCAAACACTTGTAACAGAGTTTATGCCAGAAGTGTGAATTTTGATAAGCCAAGAAATTTAGCTTAAAAATCTGGGACTGAGGAATTTGAATGTGGAAGAGGCCTGGAAGTTCTTCAAGTCCAAGGTGTTAAAGCCATCAGGATTTTATATTTCAAGTAAAGGGAAAGAAGTTTTCAAGTCCTGCACTTCTTCCTAGATGTAAGAAATACTCTGAGAATCTACAAGGAATGAAAAGAAGGTCAAAAGGAAGAGAGCTAGTGAAGAAAGATGTGCAAGCAATAAAAAAATGTAAGGAAAAATGAGCAATTCAAATGACACCAGACAAAGAGTAGCCTAAGCTGCACCAGAAGGTTCCTCAGTCACATGAGTAAGAACAGAACAGAGGGAGAAGCAGCAGGATCACCATACAATGAGGACAGGATAAAAATGCAAGATGATGTGCTTCTTAAAATGAAATGAATGCTGTGACTCAGTTTTCAGGGAGGAGAGGATGGCTGCCCATGGACAGGTCAGCAGCTTTGTGGGGAGAAGATGGACAAAGATGGGAATAAAACTGAAATAACTTAAGACAGTGAAATCAGAGTAAGCAGGTGACCTCCATCCCAGAACTGTAATTCAGTGAGCACACAAAATCACAGGTGAAGCTGTGAAGATTGCTTCTAAAAACCCTGCCAGACTCATACAGCCTGACTGCAGAATAACAAGTTAGTCACTACATTTAAGAGCTCATGAAAAAAATGATCCCACTAGCTTGATCTCAAGAGTTTGCAAAACTGCAGAAGAAGTTTTAAAGGTGCAGATCCAGTTCAGTTTTCCTCTCCTTTCTAGCATGCAGTTACTGCTGATATATCCTTCCTGACTGAGTTAAAAAGCCATCTCTTCCTGAAGGAAAAGAACTGAGTTTCAAGAGAAAGGGAATATAGCAGCCTGTCTGTAATTTGGCAGAGCAGCAGCTACTGTGCCACATGGAAAATCTTCATGAGCAGTGGAGACAAGCTTTTACAGTGAGTGAAAGTAAGAAGTTTTAAAGGGACCAAGAAATTGGCTAAGGCAAGAAAACATCACACCACCAAGAAAGTGCTAACAGACTCACCTAAGAGAGCACTTCAGCATATCTTCCTATGAACGTCCTTCCTCCAGACACTTGAACTCTCCCAGAGCCATTTGGAGATGCTATAAAATTGGGAAGCAGGTCTATGTGCAACAGGAAGAGCTGCACAAACCTTGCAATGCAGAGTGTCAGAAATGAAACTGGACTGGAGAGTGAACAGGAGTTCATCTGCCAGAAACAGCGAGGGGAGGGAAAGCTTGGGCTCTCTGAGTGGGTCCAAAAGGAACTGTGAGCCACCAACACGAACTGGCTGTCAAATCAGCAAAGCCCAGGATAGATTACAGCCCACAAAACACACTGGTTGATTGAGCTTACACACTGGGAGGAGTGGGGCAGCCATCAGGAGCCAGGGAAACTGAAGGGGGATGTCAGTTTAAGCACAATAGGAACAAATTAGCCATGAAGACACTTAAGCCAGAAGCCAGATAGATGCTTCCAAGAGGAGAGCAGTCAATAGCAGTATTACATTCAGGCAATTTCACCATTTAAAAGAGACAGCAAAACAGTTAATAAACAACACACATCTCACAGTCTAGCAGAGAGCTGAACTTGCTCATCAGGAAGGTCCCTTTCAGTCATATGCTGTGTTTCAAAGCTGACAGGAGAAGGTAACTTGTCAGAGATCAGCTAGCATGGCTGGGAAACAACCAGCACGTTTAGAGGGACACAAACCCATCAGACTTTCCTTATTCCCAGCTATGTTCTCAACCTGTAGAAGATCATATGTCAGAGTGACAAATAAGACAGTGAAGATAACTCAGTCCTTGAATCATCTTAATGGGTGAAGGGAATCCAATAGGATCAAACCAACCCTGCCATTTAACAACATTCCACATCATGGAAGAGATCTGCACCCTCTTCGGGTTTGGAATTCTTTATTTCTGCATGTTCCCACTTGTTTAGCTTCCACAAATACCTAAGAAGGTGGCTTCCAGGTATCAAAATGAAAACAGTTTTAATCTAGGGACATATAACACTGAAATTACTCCAATGCAGGCAGCTTTGGCACTGGGAGAGCTCTCCTGACTCTGAATCAGATAGAAGTGTCCCAAAAGAGGCCAATCAAGAACATAATTAATAAAATCATTTTGATCTATATGTTGAAACAGTCACACTTAGAACATTAAAGAAGCAAACAGACTTAAAGAGCAAATGTCCTGGGAGACAGAAAGACATAAACACCTGGAAAAAACCAGGACAATGTCAGCAAGACACTTTGCCTCTCTTGCCTAATCCAAACCAAAAGCTCCTGGGGCAGATGCATTGACATTGCAAGAACTACATCTTAACTGTCACTGATGCAGCTCCTTCTTCATTTCCAGTTATCATTAAGGATTTCTTAATTATTTTATGGCACGTGCATTCTAAAAATACAAATAAAAGCTATGAGAGAAATGGAAGAGGCTGAAGGAAACACTGCTGATGTTGAAGAGTCTGCTGTAGCCCTGCAGTCTTTGAACAGGACCTGTGAGTAGCCTCACTTGAGCATGTTTTTGATGCTTTCTGTGAATAGAAATCTGACCTTGTTCAATCTCTTTTACATAGCCATGCAGAGATTTCCAAACAGGTCATGGCCACAAGATTTGGTCTCAGTAAATTCTGAAGCTCTCTCACAACTAAAAACGTTCAAACATCACAAGGCAAGAGAATGAGTCAGGATGGACACATGCAGAACAAACACTGCATGGGATTTCAACTCTCATTATCTTCACCAACTCTAGCTAGGGTAGCAGGTGTCAGGGACACCTGCTCACACCAAAACCACACCACTTTGAATATGCATGAACAGCTCAAGCTTGGATTTACAGCTCAGCCACAAAGACAGCAACTCCAAGAACTCCTCAGCTCTGGGCACTAGGGCACTGTGACAAACTTTGAACCATGAGGAAGTAGAAAACACATTAAATAAGAGACACCATTTCCTGCTGCTGTCCTCTCAGGAGTGGCCAATCCCCACCCAGCCTCAGAAAGTCAGTCTTACAGGCATCTGAATCAGAAAAAACTCTGTCATTTTGCCAGTGGTAAAACTGAGTTCTAACTTAAATAAGGCACTGGTAAGGTTGCCTGTGTGTGACAACTGCTAGTCTGGATCAGCAGCTTCCGGTTTGAGATATCCAGGCCCCTGGAGATCCAGGACCATCTCCACAGTGCCTGCAGAGGAGAAATGAACAAAGGAAGTCTGGTATTACTGTAAAGAGCCCAGGCATTTGCTGGAAGAGTTTTAGGGATCCACAAAGATACAGAGGGTCACAAATCCTGGTCTACTAATTAACCTTCTTTGCTTTTCAGAGAACTCTTTATAATCAGTGGCTATGTTGCAAACTATCCTCCCCTAGACAAAATAGAGGTAAAACTATCTGGACAATTCTGATTCAGAACTACAATCAACTACAAATGGACTGGTGAGTTATTAGAAGGATGGAACAAACCCTCCACCCTTACTGCAGCAAAAGTCACCAAGTCTCTAAATGGCTTCTATACTTTTACTGACCCTGAGACATCTACTCCCTGTTTATTATTTGGTGTTATGCTGATGAAAATGAATTTCCACACAGTGGCTCTTTGCTAAGAGGTCACAACTGGTTCAGGATGCATCCATATGGATTAAAGATGGAGACTGTTTGTTTGTTTTCTTTCTTTTCTGGGAAAGAGAGCATGAGAAATTAGATGAGAGCAAAGACAGAAGGCTACCTCCATCACAGCATGCAAAACATTTAACCACCTGAAAATGATGTGTAGTTCTCTAGTGAGGTGGGGTGATCTCTACACCCATCTGAACAGCTCAGTTAAGCTGTCAGTTAAGTCAGAGGTTGAGAATAAATGAGCTTCTGTAATGAATTAACACAGACATCCAGACAATATGAGAACTAGTCCCTTCTAGCTGATAGTGCTCTGCACCCCTGACTGGAAACAAAGACTCTCAAGAAGGATACTGAGAGTTAAAATCAGGGATCCTGTGCTAAATGATCCTTGAAAGGCTCCTGGAAAAGACACAGGTACTCAATGATGTATTTCAAAAGGATCCTTCCTACTTTATTTCCTTCTAGTGAAAGCAACTCAACACCTGCTAAAATGAAAAGGCAAAGATGAAAATTACTCATCCTACCTGGAAGCAAAAGAAAGAACAAACCAACCAACCATCACCAAAACCTTGAAGGCACGTTCCTTGCTCTGTGACTACAGCATGTGAGCAAGAAGCCCAGCTGCAGAACAGACTGCAGCATTTTATATCCATAACCATGTCCTTTGCACCTCCAGCAGCACCATCAAAATGTTTGTCCTCCTGCTTCAATGCTAGCAAGTCCCCAGGACTTCTCTCTAAGACTGCCTTACAGTAGAGACTTCTAAAATAAAAATACACCTTCATCTAGATTTTCACTTCATTCCAAGAGGATTTTGATCTGCAGATCACTTACTGTATGTTTATAACCAGTTGGATGTGACAGGCTCCTAGAGACCAACCAGAGGCCACAGCAGAGTCTGGAAAAGCAAGAACCTTACATGTTCTCTACCAAGAGAAGCAGCTCTAGAAACTGCCACTCATCCTCTTTGCCAGCCAACCAAGGGCACAACAGGAGCTGGCAAGCAAGAAGAAAGGCATATAAGGAAAGGTGATGAGATCATGAGCTAAGAGGAGAAAGAAGACGCTGCTGGCTGTGGCTCTCCGGAAGCCTCCCCTAGGAGCAGAGGGCACCTGTCAACAGCAACACTGGCAAACAAATTGTCACTGAACCTGCCTGCTTGGCACAGGGATTTCTAGAGAATAAAGAACAAAGCCACAAAACACCTTCCCTCTTTGTGGACTTTGACTGTCTTCAAGGAATTAAGCTAACTGATCAATTCCCATCTGAATTTGTGACAAACATATCAAGAACTAATAATTGTTCCCTCTTTTGCCTTTGGTTGTCTGCAGACAGTGCTGGCTGTCACACCACCAGCCTGTGCCACCCCAGAAATTGCATCTACATGCATTGGAAAATAAAAATCATCTTCAGAGTCCTCCCCATCCTGCCAGACATCACCATAAAGTGTTCAGAAGCAATTCAACCAACAGCCACTGTGCTAGCTGAGCCAGACAGAACTGTTCCTCACAGCCCACATGGAACAGAGGTTCAGGATCAGGATCCTGACAAGGATCTGGAGATCCTTTCTTCTTCCCAGGCAGTAGCAATAACAGAGCAGGGGGATGCTGTGAGCTCATCTGCAATCACTAAACCATTCACCAGGCATCCTCACTCCACTGTCCCCTGCCTAAGCATAGAGCTGATTAATTAGCTGTAAAGTTTCCACAGGATGCCTAAGGGTAAAGGGGAATGGGCAAGGGAGAATTAAAACAATCAAGAATTAAAACAAGGAAGAGATGACAACAAGCAGCTTTGGAGGGATGAGATCTAAGAAAAAAGCATGGGAAAAGCAGTGAAAGGACCTGAAGAATCCAGCAGAGGAGTTATCCAGGCAGGAGTCATGGCAGGGAAGGAAGCAAATGAAAAGTCAAAGTGATGAAAAGTCAAAAGGCAAGAGTGAAAAGGAAAAAAAAAGGCCATGTGTCTGTCTGGTGGTTTTTATGGTGGAGAAACAGACAAACAGTGTTCAGCAAGTAAATTATTCAGTAAATTCCACTAATTTTTGTTTTCCACAGCTATTGTGACCAACTGAATAGCTGTGCAAATACTCCCCGAACGATGACAACATCCATCACTAGAGATACCAAAACACAGCCTAGCTGAGCTGCTATTGTAAGGCTAGCAGAAAATATATTACCAGTCCAATTCTGCAAGCAACAGCCAACAGAGCACTACCCTATTTTACTCTTCTGAGCTGTACTGGGAGGAGGGCAAGGTTTTCATTGCATATTCAGGCTCCTGTTTGTCAGCTAGCCTGGGGACGTCTGAGCTTCCTTGCAACACTCTCTCTGCTTGAAGAATGCCCTTCTGGATGATTTAAACCCCAAACTTCAATTCGATAAACTCCAAATACATCTTCAAAATGCCATTTTGGCTCTGGAGGTAATCTGTCCTCTCACTGTCTGCTTTAGGGTGAGATCTGATGTGCTGACAGCACAGCTCTAATAAGAGGAAGTCATTAAATCTTGATAATCGATTTAGATAGATAACACCAAGTGAGGAGACCAGACAAACCAGGCAGGAGAGCTGTCAACTCAACAACTAATTCTCTGGTGGAGAATTCTGATTGCCTGATGTGATTGTTGGCAGTGAACTTAGGCCTAAAAAAACTCTTTTATCAATAAAGAAGTCGATGCAGAAAAGCATTTTTCTATTTTGCTCTAAATTCCTTATGTTCTCAAGAGCAATGACAAATTGTGTCCAAATCCTATTTGGAAAAGTCTTCCTCTCTTTTCAGAGATGTTCTATTACTCTCACACTGCCCTGGGGAAGCACACTCTAAAACAAGTTTGCCCCCAGGGTTTGGGGGAAGGTTAACTTTAAGCTACCAGAAGAAGTTGCAGAAGGAGCCTGGGAAGCAGCACACTGAGATCCTGCCCTTGTCAAGAGGTTTTTGACACAGGTTTTTAAAAGTGCTCTAAGCCCCTTAGATAAACAGCAACTTAAAACTGCCTGGATCTGAGCATGTAATGCAACCAAAACGAAGAGCAACACCAGAAGCACCTCTCCTCTGCCAGCTGGGACCATTTACACTTAATGCACCCACTTCACACAAGCTCTTACAATACCAGGGCCAAGTACTCGCCCAGGCTGTGTACTTAAGTGTGTGCTGCTTTGCTTGGCTGCTGCTTCTAAAGTACCTGGTTTTCAAAAAGCAATCCACAGAACAATAGGGTTGTTTTTTTTCTTCCTCTCCGTGTTGGAACTCTGTCACTTCCAGTCTTTCTTGGTTTTTTGAACAGCTGTATTTTTTATACTCTCCCTGATGTGTCTTGTCACCATCTCTCTGTTGTACACTTTTAATACTAAGCTACCCTCATAAACTCCCCTTTGAAATACCTTTTGGATGTGATAAACATATAAAAACAAATGATCCAAGTTTCTGTACCTGTACCAGCCAGATCCCATCTTTTGTGTCTTCTACAAGCTCATAGAAGTGCATTTCACCACTGAAGTTTGTACTGGAAACTGATTCAGAGGCTTCTTCCTCTTTGAGAGCAGAATAAAGCTCTCCTTCCATGAGGTCTCCTGAAACAGAGACAGTTGGAGAAGATCACTTCAGGAGTTCCAGATAACAGCTTAACTAATTGCATTTTGCATGGGTGCTCAAAGAACCTTTTCAGCCCAAAGGCAGCTACACTTCAAAGCCATTACAATTCTATCTATAGTGATAGGAACAATTTGACTTCAGCTGTCAGGCCACAGAAGACACGAACACTCTGCTTCCAACTACACAGATGCACCACAGGTGCCTCCAAGCACGTACAAGACTAAATGAACATCTTCTCAAACCTCACCCTCTGAAAACAACAAAATCCAGGGGCTGAGAGCAATTGTCATTGATATATCACTCCACAGGACTGTAATTTTGCAGCAACCAACTTCTTAATGATTCAAAGAGACTTTTGAAACTTCAATCAATAATTTTGTAGCAAAAGAAAAGTCCTGATTGTCTGGCTGCAAATCAAAACCTCAGGTAGAACAATGTAGCTGTTGGCTTCTGTTTGCACAGTTGGAAAAAGTTCCCAGGAACTCCAATCCTACTGAAGTAAAGAACTCTCAGCAAAAGCATCTGATAATGTTTCCTTTGTAACCTCATTTCCTTCTCAGGCTTTGTTTCCCAACCACTACAAACCCTGTCCATGACAACTAGCATTCCAGCAACTAATCTATTAAGCTTGAAGAAATGATGTCTTGTCCAAGAAGGCTTTTTCCTTCAACATAGAAAATCAAAGTGTTAGAGCCAAAACCCTCGAGAGGTTTCCAAAAGTATTCATAGAATTTAGAGGAAAAAAAATACAAAAAGCACCAGAAAAATGCTGCAAAGCCTGTTGGTATGAGATGTGTTTCCATGACATTTGAAGAAGTTGGTTCCTACAGTTTGTGTGGAGTTCAACACTCCCCTGCAGCATTTGCAACCCAAACATGACATCATGGAATTACCTGACAGCCAAGGAGTGAAAGTGACTGCAAAGAAAAGTGAAATTGCCTAATGCTTTTTACTGTTGGAGCAGCAAAGGCAACAAACAACATAAATAAACAATGAAAATGAAAGCAAATGAGATTTAAACACCCAGCATTAATATCAATTATTGAAAGCAGCATTTTGAAGGTTACAGCACTCGCTGTATTCATCCAGATCCCTCTTTTCCCACCTGACCCCTCACTGCCTATCCCAATCACTGGGCTCTCTCTCTCCTGGACCAGCACGCCTCTGATCATCAATTTAGAAGCAGCAACTCTCATTTTCCTGCTTGGCTGGCACTACAGCTATTACATCAGCCTCATCTTCTAGTCCTTGGGGCCAGCTCCCTCCAACCATCCTTACTTTCAAGACACATTCCTTGCATCTCCATTGCTCTTTACCCTTCCCTATTCATCACCCCCCAAAAGTTCGCCTGGTCTTCCCTCTTCCAAAACACCTCCTTGCCTTTTTGCAAGCCGTTTTTTACATGTAGCATCTCGGTACCTTGTTACCCATCCCGTCAGTTCCTCACATCCCTGGGTACCCATCCCTCCTGCTCCTCAGCTATACCATCGCTGCCTTCCTCAGTACCCATCTTGAGAGCTATACCTGCAATGAAACCAGCAGACCGGTTGGGAGAAGAATACACGGGGGAAAAAAAGCTGGCCCGGCTGTAAATAGCAACCCACTGTACATATCTGTGGTTCCCTTCCTCCCCATTTCTCACGGCAGACGACATTCGCTGTCATCCTGGCGACCATCACCTCTCCATCCCGACCCCCACGGCCCACAGTAACCCGGCAGGAAGAGCCATTTCCCGGTGACCGGCTAACGAAGGCCTTCCCTCCGCGCAGCCTCTTCGGGCTGGAAAGGCCGCCGAGGTTTTTCACGTCCCCAGCTTCCCGCTGCCTTCCTCCATTTACCCTCCCCGCTGTCTCGATCCTTGTCGGGGGGAGACCCAGCTCGCTCCCCACGTTCACCCTGGGGAGGCACCGGCCCCCAGGCCTGGGAAGCAGCGGCCGGGTCCCCATCCCAAGGGCAGCCGGAACCCAGGCAGAGGGACAGCGGCGAGAGATCACCTTCCCCAGGCAGGGGCTGACAGGGGACCGATCTTCCCCACGCATGGGGCTGCAGGAGACCGACCTCCCTCCCTCCCTGAGCACACGGGGTGGCAGGAGACCGACCTCCTTCCCCCCCAACCTTGGGGGTGGCATGGGACCGACCTCCTTCCCCCCAGTCTGCGGGGTGGCAGAACATCGACCTCCTTCCCCCCAAACCTAGGGGGACCGACCTCCTTCCCTCCCAAGGCAGGGGCTGGCAGGGGACCGACCTTCTTCCCCGCCCAACCTAACGGACGACAGAGGACCGACCTCCTTCACCCCCAACCTACGGGGTGGCAGAGGACCGACCTCCTTCTCCCTCACCCAGTGGGTGGCAGGGGACCTCCCTCCCTCCCTGCCCAACCTCCCCGTACCTGACTTCTCCACCAGCTCCCGCACATCCTTCTTCTCGGGCAGCCCTGAGTGACCCAGTCCCCGGCACTCCAGGATGGTCCTCAGCTTCCTGAAGCTCAACGCCACCGGGTCCACCAGCTGCGTGGCGAGGAAGCCGCTCTCGTACCACGCCACGGCCTCGAATACCCTGGCCAGGACGAAGAGCGCCAGGAAGTAGAGCAGCAAACAGCAAAGCTTCACCCACATCTTGCCCGCCGGGGGCTGCCCGCCGCGGGGCCGGAGAGAGCCGAGGCGGAGGGCGGGAAGGGGAAGGGGAGGGTAAGGCTGTCAGGGCCGAGGCCCTCCCGCCTCCCTCCCACCGCTGTTCCCGCCCCGGAGAAGCGGAGACATAACAAGTGACGTCTGCAGCCGACGACGGTGCCGGGAGGGGGTACCGGGCGCTGTCCCGACAACCGGCACCGCCTCCCACCCCTCCCCACCGCCGTGATTCAGCACCGCGGGAGGACCCCACTGGCACCGGCCTTCCTGCCAACCCTCTTCCCTCCGGACATCGACTTTGGACCCGGAGGGTGCGGGAGAATTAAATACCTCAGCTATCGATTCTGCCCCTCCTCTACTCTGCCCTGGTCAGGCTGGAGTCCTGGGTCCAGTTCTGGGCTCCCCCATTGAAGAGAGACAAGAAACTACTGGAGAGAGTCCAGCAGAGGGGACTGGAGCATCTGTGGGATGAGGAGAAGCTGAGAGCCCTGGGGCTGCTCGGCCTGGAGAAGCCCCAGAGGGGATCTGCTCAATTCTGAGCAAGAGCTAAAGGGCGAGGGCTAGAGGCTGGGGCCAGACTCTGCTCAGTGGTGGCCAGGGCCAGGCCAAGGGGCACTGGGCACAAACTGGAACCCGGGAGAGTCCACCTGAGCAGGAGGAGAAATTTGTTTGGTGTGAAGGTGTTGGAGCCCTGGCCCAGGCTGCCCAGAGAGGCTGTGGAGTCTCCTTCTGAGGAGAGATTCCAAAGGCAGCTGGATGTGTCCTGGGCAAGCTGCTGTGGGTGACCCTGCTGGGGCGGGGGGGGATGGTTGGACTAGATGATCCCCAGAGGTGCCTTCCAATCCCCACCATGCTGGGAGTCCATGATCAGGGTGATGCAAATCCCCAATCAGCATTTTTCCTTGGAAAAGAAAGATTTACACAGCCAGAACCGAGTCTGTTTAAGGCAGTTTAATGGACACAGGGTATTTGGATCCAGGCTGCTGCAAGCAGTTGGGTGTGGGTAGGATCCCTCCACTCCTCATTCCACACACCAGCCCTGCTCCCAGCCCTCTGTTACCACTAAAGCATATAACAAAGTGAAATCATAGGATAAGCACAGAATCCTTTAGGTTGGAAAAGACCTTTAATATCAGCAGGTCCAACTGGAAAGCCACCTGCATGGATTGACACTGGGATTCGGCAGCTTCGCACTGGTGCTCGAGCACCTGAAGCTTGTCATGCTCAACTGACTAAAAGGCACCAGGACTGCAGACAAAGGGTTAGACAGGGTCTGCTCTTCACATCAGAAGCCTTTGGAGTACACCATGGATCCTCCTTTCAGTGGATCCACAAATAACCATCTCAGGCTACACGAGGAGCATTGAGCTGCTGAGATCCCGTTTAGCCTGCTGCAAAAACCACACTAAAATTGATCTGTCTCTTGGAGCTGAAGTCTCTCCTCTGAAGGAAACTCAACATTTCTTTTGTATGGTTAGTTATTTTAAGAAGCTGTAATTTGCATGAAAATTGCCAACTCGTACAGATGAGCACAACAATAGCACAGCTTAGTTTTAAAAGCCCTGACAGCCCCAGAAGGGTACAGCTGAAGTTATCCTGGACTATCTAATCTCAAAAAGACACATCAGTATTGACCTGTGGAAATACTCCTCAGAGCCTACAGGGTCCTCAGTGTGCCAATGGGATTGAAAAAGGTTAAAACCCAGGTCCAGCTCATTTTGTCTTGCAGCCACCATGGCCTCTTGGAGAAGAAAAGTCATGACAGCATTTGCTTCAGCAATGGGCTCACTTTGTTTCTTGAATCACAGAATAATACAATGTTTTGGGTTGGAAGGAACCTAATCCCCCAAAGGGGAAAGTGGAAGAGTGGAGGGACTGCAGACGTAGCTGCTCACAAACTAAACCCTTACAGGCTGGTAGATGTCATGCCTCACACTGGGAATCATGTAAAAACCCTGTTCTTCAGGATTTTGGTGTGGGAAAGACCAGAGGTGGACTGCAAACCCCATCTCTGATTAAATACAAAGGGTGTGCAGCGAGCCTCGGGTGGGAGACAAGAGCTGGGACAGGCCATAGTGGAGACATACCCTGGTGAAGGAGCTTGCAGGAGCCGGGGTTGAGGAGCTACTCTTTTTGTCAAAGCCACTGCAGCTGGGTAAACTCCTCCTTCAACAGAGCCAGGCCCCATGTCCCTGATGAGAAAGTGGCAAAGCATCAAGGAGATGAATCCTTTTCCCCTGAGCAAACACAAGCGAGTGGCTTTGTTCTTGCAGCGGGCAGAGCCAAGGGACCACCAGTGAAACACTCACTGAACATGACTTGTCACGAGGGCCAGAGGCAGGCTCTTCCCCAGCCCTGGAAACACCTCTCAGGAACACAGGCCTACCTCAAAAGCTTGGGGAAAGCTCATTTTTTCTGTCACATGGACCAGAAGTTGCCCAATTCCTCCACTCTTTGTTTCAAGTGAGTAACTCGAGCATATGTGAAGCAACATGTGGGAGCTGGGTGTCTGAAAAGGAACCTTGGATGTTTAACTTTAGTTAGGAAACATATCCTTGGGTTTGGTGTTTTGGGTGGTTTGTTTGGTTTTAGGAGCACTGCAGAGCCCTCTCCACCCCATCCCAATGTCACTCATTGGGGGATGCCCTTGTGTCCTGCAGCAGGGGAGCACCTAGCAACAACTACGAGTCTACACTCACAGCTAAACCATTTGTGGCACCAGCTGCTGGGGAGGCTGTCACCAAGATGTCACTTCCTAATGCTCAAGGGCTGAGTTAAATCAATTCTTAACATTCCCCATTGGTAACTGATGATGAGTCCCCTACAGAGATGATGCAAATCATCTGCCAAAACTCACAACCCCGGAGGTGTTTCAAACCACTACTGCAACCCCCCCAGAACAACCAAAAGCAAAGCAGCTCCCAACACAGAAGCACCCAGGCAGCCCAGGGCAAAGGCAGAGCTGCACCTGAAGAGCAGGGATGGGTACAACCAAGAGCTGCAGGTAGGCATGTCTGAACCTCACGAGGTTCAACAAGGCCAAGTGCAGGGTCCTGCACCCAGATCAGGTCAACCCCAAGCAGAGATACAGGCTGGGGGATGAGTGGGTTGAGAGTAGCCCTGAGAAGAAGGACTTGGGGGTAGGGGTGGGTGAAAAACTGATCCTGAGTCAACAATGTGTGCACACATCCCATAAAGCAAATCATACCCTGGGCTGCATCCCAGGCAGTGTGGCCAGCAGGTCAAGGGAGGGGATTCTACTTCTGCTTTGCTCTGGGGAGACCTCACCTGTAATTGTGGGGCCAGCTCTGGACTCCTCAGTGTAAGAAAGACTTAGACCAGCTTGAGTGGGTCCAGAGGAGGCCACAAAAATGATCTGAGGGCTGGAACCTCTCTGCTGTGAGGACAGGCTGAGAGAGTTGGGGTTGTTCAGCTTCAGGGAGACCTTCTTGTGGCCTGTCAGTGCTTAAAGGGGCCTACAAGAAAGAGACAGGTTCTTTATCAGGGAGTGAAGTGATAGCACGAGGGGTAATGGTTTTAAACTGAAAGCAGGAGAGTTAGATTGGATGGAAGAAGAAAATCTTTACTGTGAGGGTGGTGGGACACTGGAACAGGTTACCCAGACAAGTTGTAGAAGCCTCACTCCTGTGTTGTTCAAGGCCAGGTGGGATGGGGCTGGTAGCAACCTGATCTAGTGGATATAATCCCTGCCCATGGTTGACCTAGATGATCTTTAAGGTCCCTTCCAACCCAAACCATTCTATGATGAGCTGACCAAAGGTCTGGCAGAGAAAACCTAAACTGATTTGGTTTCTCTGCCAGGCTCTCTAGTTCTCTGTTTCCTCCCTACCTGATTTACTAAGCTGAACCTACCAGAAGATGTATTTTCTGAATACAGCTGTCATTTGCTGATTTCCATCTGCAACTCCAAACATCTTCCTCATGTCACCTGCAAACAATTTTCAGGGAGTTTTAATTCTCTGGGAATTCTAAATATCTTAAGAGTGAATTAACATTCATTTGGGCTGCAGACAGAGCTGACACATGCTGACACTTCTAAAGACCCCAGGGTTAACTCTACCTAATTAACAAGATGAACTAGTCATCAGTCAGTCAGTCCTGTGCTCAGAGAGCCAATATTACAAACCTGAGAGCACAAAGAATATAAATCCCACTTTAAATAAGAATCCAAAGCAGGGATCTGCTTTAAAGCAATTTTGGCAGCAAAAAAATTACTTTACTATGATTTATGAGAGAATGAGAGCAAAGCCTGCATGTGGGGAGAGCCACCTTGCCTTGTCAGGCAGCCAAAGCTGAGCCTCTGCTGCCTGCTGATAAATGGCAAGGATTCCCTCTCCTCCTCCATCCTCTCCTACCAGTAGCTGCTGACTCTACAGCCTGGGAACATGGACAGTAATTAACTGTTCAGATTTCTATGGACATTAAGAACCTCAGAATCCCAGATTCCCAGCGTGGTAGGGGTTGGAAGGGACCTCTGGGGATCATCCAGTCCACCCCCTGCTAAAGCAGGGCCACCCAGAGCAGATGAACTCAAGATTTAATCTAGAGTTGTTAATCTGTAATACAATGGCCAATATCTGACTCCTCACAGCACCTCAGGGTGCTAAAGCACCAGGTATTTGGGTGAGGCAATCCTGAGGTGATCCAGTAGTGACTCACATGATAATTCAGGTTGGACAGGACCACCTCAGGAAGTTCTCAAGTCCAACCTCCTCCCCAACACAGGCTCAGGTGTGACACCACAGCAGGTTGCTCAGGGCTTTGTGAGGTCTCCTTCCCCTCTCCTGGCAATTTCTCCTACCTATAAACATGCAGTCATCAACAGCACAGAAATGTGCAGCAGTCAAGGCCAAACCAACTTACAGGAGCAGAATACACTAATTAAAGCTTGAAATATAAGATACTTTTTTCCCTAGGCAGCTGGTTTTTGTTTTTTTTTCCTTTTTTTGTGACAGTGAAAACTTATTTGGTTTCCCCCTGGAGAAGGAAGCTGTTTGATAACCAAAGGAAAAAGCAAATAAGACCTTGCTTGAGTGTGCTGAGATCCCCAAGGAGCCCACAGCAGTAAAGAACCTGACAAATTAAACCTCTGTGCTAATGACCTAAGAAACCAGAAGCTATGTGCCTGTCTTTAAACATTATCTGTGACTACATAAAGAGCAAGAATACAAACAAAAGGAGCAGTTTGGCTCTAAACCTGACAGAGTGACAGTGACTTGGAAGCACCTACAAAAGACAAGTATTCTGATGAGAATATGGATTTCTTCCTTTTCTTGTCCTGTTCCAGCAGGATGGGCACACATGAAACAACACTGTCCCAGACTCACACCAAATGCTTTATCCAAGTTTATTAGGAGCTTTGGTTGTACTGTGCTAGTAAAAACACAGTTGTGTCTGGCTTGTGCTGCCATTTCCAAAACCCAAAGCTTAAGCAAGTGGTATTTGAGCTGGTACATTTCTTTGGAGCATATTTTTACAAGACACTTGCTAGTCAGGTGCATGACTTCAGGCTGTAAGCCAACATAAAACTCCAGAGGAAGCTGACAGACCAAGTTAACAAGCTAATGACAGGCTAAATGTTCTGTTTCCTGCATGCCAGGTTTCTTAATGCAGCCCTGGCTCTGCTTAAAGCTGCTCTTCATGTTTTAAAAAAGAAATACTTTCCTCAGAGGGTGCTGAGGCACTGGAACAGGTTACCCAGAGAACTTGTGGATGCCTCATCTCTGGCAGCGTTCAAAACTAGATTGGATCTGCCCTGGGCAACCTGGTCTAGTGGGTGGCAATCCCGCCCATGGCAAGGGGGGGGTTAAAACTAGGTGATCTTTAAGGTCCCTTCCAACCCAAACCAGTCTAGGATTCTATAAAGTGAACATGAAAGCACCTTGGGCTGTACGGACACAGCCCTTAAGGGTTTGGTGAGGGCTGCTTGTGGGGTTGTTGGAACAGCTGTGAGACACATTCCCCACAGCCTGACTGGAAGTGAACCCCCTCCTGTCTCTGGTGCCAGACCACTGCTCTGAGCCCCTCGCCGCGCTTTCCCGTCTCGCCGGAGGTTTATTTCAGCGCTGACGCTACTCCCACCCTCTCAGCCCTAGCACAGGCCTCGGCCTGCCGCCTCCCAGATGCTGCCTGCCGCCGGCCCAAGAGCTCGCACAGCTCAGCTAGGAGAACAAGAGAGGAGCCGCCACAATCCTCCCTAGACCTCCTTCAAGACCGAGACAACCCGAGGAACCGAGGAGCCTAGCCATGTCCAGACCTACCCTACCACCGACCTCCTCGTCGGCATGGCAACAGCGGCCAAACGCTGGCCCCCGCTCTTAGCTGCCCACCTTCCTGCCTGAGCCGTAACGCCTCAAAAATCCCCTCTCCCTACGCAGATTTCTACACTGCCTGCCCCATGCACCACTTAACCGTAAAGTTTTACGGGCCAGCTCCGCCTGGTACCTTCGAGAACACCACGGACCGTAGGGCACCGGTAGAAGTAACCCGCCCCAGCCCTGGTCCCGCCGGTAAGCGAGGGCTGTCCACCGTGCTGCCTGACTAATAATACTTGCCCTGGCGTTGAGAGAAGGACCCCGGCCAAGGTGTCCGTGACGCTGCCTGTTCCTAGCGCCGCTGAGGTCCCCGCCTGTCCCCGGTGTTGCCTGCGCACAACTGCTGCAGCCTGAGGGGATTGGGAAGTTGGGAGCGAGCGGCGCTCCAGGCCGGGCCGAGCTGGGCCGCGTCGGCGGGACGGTGTTGGCGGAGGGCAGGCAGAGGGGTCCGGGCAGAGAGGGGGGCCCGGCAGGTGAGGAAGAGGAGGAGGAAGTGGAGGAGGAGGTGGAGGAGCAGCAGCAGCAGTGCGGCCCGGTGCCGGCCGCTATGGACCAGTGCGTGACGGTGGAGCGGGAGCTGGAGAAGGTGCTGCAGAAGTTCTCGGGCTACGGACAGCTCTGCGAGCGCAGCCTGGAAGAGCTCATCCAGTACGCGGGGGGGCTGCGTCGGGAGATCCTACAAAGCGAGAGTACGTGGAGACCCACCCCCTGTTCCCCTCCTAGCCCCCGTTCCCCTTCTACCCTTTCCCTGAGGAGACAGGGCCTAGCTTCTTCCTCCGGCCTTAAAAGGCTCAAAACTCGGGGCCTTTGTGGGCAGGGGGAACCCTCCAGGGAGAGACACATACGCACCCCCCGTTCATCCCCTGGTCTCCTCCTCGTTCCCCTCCTACCCTGTTCTTGAGGAGACGGGGCCCAGCTCCTTCTTTTGGGGTTAAAAGGCTCAAGACTTTGGGCCTTTGTGGGCAGTGGGACCACTCCAGGGAGACCTTTTCCCCTCCAGCCCTGGGCTTGAGCTCTGGGTTCAGCCCAGAGGGGGTTCCAGCCCTGCTAATGAGCCGGCCTTTGGGGAGCCGGGAAGGGCTCTGCGCTGTGGGAGGGTTGGTTGAGCTGGAGGTCTTGTCCCCCGCTTCTCACTCCCCTGGAGTTGGAGCTTGCTGTGCGTATCTGATAGCGAAAAGTTAAAGGTAGGAGCAGGTAGCGACCCTCCCGGGCTTCGCCTGCCTTCTGCGCGCTGCTGAAGGGAAGTGTTTGTTCCCGATCGGCAGGTACAGCGTGGTCCTGGTCAGCGTGTTCGTCCCTTCTGCGTCTTTCTGTTGAGTTACAGTGGGGCTAGTCACCCCCAGGGGAGACAAACAGCAGGGCTGCCCTGTTTTCTTTCTTTTTTTTTTTGCCTCCTAAGTCACTAAGTTGTTTTATTTTGATGTGGCTCGGTTTGGAAACGCTGAGGGTAAAGGCAGCCTTCAGCAGGAGGTAAACACAGTCTCCCGAGTGCTGTCTGTGTTTTACAGCTGCTGTCGAGCGCTTGGCAGGGAGGCTGGGCGGCCACAGCACGCTGTAAACATCAGGCGTTTAAACCTTACGAAAGCCCGGAGGTGGAGGTAGTCGCAGCGTTTGCGGCTGGGGTGGGAGGGGTTGGTGAGACAGCTGCAGGGATTTACCAAAGGCCATGCAGGAAGCAAGGGATTAAAATTGGGAACGTGCAGGCTCCCGAGCCCCAAACTTGAGAGTCAGCTGTGCTGTTTTCACTGCTTAGGTTTGGTTCGGAGGGAGGGAAAAAAAAGATGTTTGCTGTGGTCCTGTACAAATACAGGAGCAAAGCTCACTCAGGTGTCAGTGTAATTCCAGGAACATAAACTGGAGTGTGCTGGAGCTGCTGTGTGTACACAGGGAGCAAACAGAGAACTCTGCTTCTAAGGCATTTTTTGAGGGTGAAGTAGTAGTTGGTATTTTTGGCATTGTTTGGAAGTGTTTCAATGAACTTTTTTTGTGCTGTTGGAAGGAGTTTGGGCTCCTGCATTAAAGACAGTCCATACAATGTGTGTCTTCACCACCAGAGATGCTGACCTTGCCTGGAAAGCATGAGCTTTATCCCTGGCTTGATCTTTGTGGGGCTTTGTGGAGTTGTAAAGATGTCTGTGAGAATCCCGTTGCAGATTCAGAGCTTCTGCTCTCTTGGTAATAAAACTAAAAGGCTCCAGTGTGCAGTTCCTTCAGGGCCCTGCTTGGGTTTTCTATCCAAACTTAGATGAAGAGGTTTTGGGACTGTCCTCTGAAGGCACTTAGCAGGCAAATGGTGGTGATGTCCTGGCAGAGGACATCCCAGATTGGGCTTTCTTTCAGGAATTACTCTAGAAAGAAGCCAGTATGTTAGTAGTGCACCCTAAACCATCTCAGGACTCTGCTCAGCTGTGGCACCTGAGGGTCAGCTGGCTCTGTATGTGGCAAAGCTCCTATTTTCTCTTTAACATGTTAGTTATAACTTTCTAACAGGAACAAGTCTTTGCAGCTTTTGTGCACTGTGTCCTGAGGATGTTTGAAAGCTGCTGGAAGTGGAAGCAGCCAGCCAGTTAATGTGGAGCTCTGTCATTCAGGGTGGTGAATGGCAGAACTATGCCTGTGTGCACAACTGCAAAGGAAAACCCTCCCTGCTGAAGAAGAAATGAATGCTGTAGGATAAGAGTTGAGAGAAAGATATATGAGAAGACCTTAAATAGGAAGTGGGTGGAGAAAAAGAAACTGCTTTCCAACTGTAATGATTCTGTGATTCTAAACTGGCTTTCATTTCCCCACTCAGTCTTAAAATGACACCTCCAAATTTCTCCAGCTCTTTTCATATCAAAGCCTCAGCACAGAACAATCCTGTGCTAAGGCCTGTGAAGAGGAAGACAAAAGTTTGTTTTTCTTCTCTCTTCCCTTAATATCTCTCCCCTCCTGGAGCAGCCAAGGCAGGATTGTGAATTCTTGGATGGTGTAAAAGTGTCTGGTTGAGTCACCTTGGCTTTGGACTCGACTCTGGGCCTGGTGTCTGCTCCCTGATGGATTTATTTTGAAGTGGTGACTGTCCACACACATTGCAGACAGAAGCTGTTGGCCTCTAGTGAGCTCACAACTGTCTGCAGCCTTTCTTCTGCTGCTCTGTTGACAGAAGTGGCTGCAGGGGAGGGGGGGGGAGGTCTTTTCTCTGATGCCTTTTTCTGTGTAGACATTTTCATTGCTTTACTGCAGTTGGTTTCTGCTACAGGAAGTGTCAGGGGCCAGGAATTCACTCAGTTGCTTAGGGTAGAAGCAGTTAGTCCTGCAAGTTGTGTGGATTTTAGCTTAATAGCTTTTCTTGGGAGGGGGAAAAATGGCTATGAAGAGAGTGTATGGTAACCTCTCTATTGATTGGGGAATGAGTGGTTCCATCCTGCTTGTTGCATGATTGCTGGCTGATATTTTGCCTTGGCAGAAGTCATGAGACAGCTAGTTCAGAGCCTTCATGGGATCTTTGTATGTTGTTTCTAAATGTCTGCCATCAGAATTAAACAGCAGCCAGGAAGTAGGGGTTGTTCTTGAAATCATCATTTTAGGAGGCAAATGCCAACAGTTGAGTGAAATGTTCAGTTTTCCTTCAGGATGTGTAGTCAAGTTAGTGAACCTGCCCCAAAGAGACTGTTGGGACCCTGTTCCTCCTCCCTCACTTACTAGGAGGAATCTAGAGGCCTCTGAAGCTCTTTGCCCAGGAGATGATCACTGGCTTCCTGGAACTGGAGGGACAACAGAAGCAAAAGCTTTTTGTCTCTTCTCCATGTTCTTACAAGCTCTGGCTGCTGCAAAAGTGCTTCCTTGGCTGGGGCTTGTGGGGCCCAACAGGAGCTGTTTACTTTTCTCCAGATGAGCTGCTTTCAGCCTGGAGTAGCAGAAGGTTGTTGGCACTGTTGGCATCAGCAGCAGGGTTGAGAGTTGGGATGCATGAGGGATCTAGAATAAGTAGCTGGTAAATGATGACCTCCCCCCTGTGATTCCAGCTTTTGTTCTGGATTGCTTCTGCTCTCCTAGAGGTGTGTTGCTGAAGGATGCACACTGTAAGAGGCACAGTCTCTTTCTGTTGCTCTGGGGTTGCCAATTCTGCAGCAGCAGTTCCATGTGCCTCTGTTTTGATCTCCACAGAATACCAGACACTGGACTCTGCTGTGCTCCTGAAACCAGAGGAGTGTTAGAATAGGAAATGAGAGAGCAACAAACTTTATGGAAAATGAGCTTGCTTTTTAAATCTTTCTTTGTGCCCAGGTGGCCAAGAAAGCAAACAGCATCCTGGCTTGGAGCAGCACTAGTGTGGCAGCAGGGCTAGGGCAGGGATTGGCCTCCTGGACTGGGCACTGGGGAGGCCACACCTGGAATCCTGGGTTCAGTTTTGGGCTCCTCACTCCAAGAAGGACACTGAGGTGCTGGAGTGTGTCCAGAGAAGGGCAGGGAAGGTGGTGAAGGGTCTAGAGCACAAGTGTTGTGAGGAGCTGCTGAGGGAACTGGGGTTGGTTAGCCTGGAGAAGAGGAGGCTCAGGGGAGACCTTCTCACTCTCTACAGCTCCCTGAAAGGAGGCTGGAGCCAGGTGGGAGTTGGTCTCTTCTCCCAGGTAACAAGTGAGAGGCCAAGAGGAAATGGCCTCAAGTTGCTCCAGGGGAGGTTCAGGTTGGATATTAGGAACAATTTCTTCCCTGCCAGAGTGGTTAGGCATTGTCCCGGGCTGCCCAGGGCAGTGGTGGAGTCATCAGCCCTGGAGAGGTTCAGAACACATGGAGAAGTGTTGCTGAGGGCATGGTTTGGTGGGGACTTGGCAGAGTTAGGCTAACAGTTGGTCTTGATGATCTTGGAGGTCTTTTCCAACCTTAACAATTCTAAATAGATGCTTCAGGGATTCTGTGTGTTTGCAGGAAGGGTTTGGATCTGGAATGCTAGGGAAGCATTCCTGGGCTGTTCTGTTGAAGTTAGCCCTCCCTTGCAGCTGAGGGCTGCTAAGTGTGTGTCCCTAAGGGAACAATTCTTCATGTAGAATGAAGCTTGAGGAAGGGGAGACCTTCAGAGGTGGGACTGCAAAAGAGATTCTCCTTGTATGTGGAAGCCAACAGAGGGAGGAAAGGAGTGCAGTAAAGCTCAGAAGAGTGGTTGGTGTTTTGTGTTGGCTTTAATTTTTCTGACTGAAGCCACTGAGCTGTGTTTGAGCCCAGGCATCAAGAGTGTAAACTGGGAAGTGCAGTGATGTGGTCAGGGGTTTGTAAACCTTTCCTGTTTACAGGCTGGGTCATACACCATTGCACCTGTTGGTTGGACATTGGTTTAAAAATGTCCCAGTTTCTAGAGAATAAACCTTGTAACAGGAAGGAGTTGATCTGGGGTTCACAGTCAGGGCCTTTCTGGGCTGTTCCTCATCCACTGCAGAGAATCTGAGACTGGTTGGACCAACTGTTGCAAGGTCTTTCCACAAGCAAGAGTTTCATACAGCTGAAATGCAAACAGAGGCAAGAATGAGCTAGACCCTCACTAATCCAGATGTTACTTGCACCTTGGGAAGTTCAACGTGACATGGTGACCTGTCTGCAGAGCACTAAAAGAAAACTGATCCTGTAGCAGGCTCAGAAGGTTCCTCCTGTTGTCCTGTGAGCTTTGTGGCCTGAGGTCTGTCTGTGAGATGAGATTGTTAAGCTGCTGGGACTGAGACACATGAGATCTTCACATGAACTTTGTAACCTCTTGCAGTTGTTGAGTGTTGTTGTGCTCCTGAATGGGCTCCTAATTGCAGGGGTGAGCTGTGTCCTCTACATCTTCACAGAGTCATTAAGGTTGGAAGAGACCTCTAAGATTATCAAGTCCAACCCCCATGCCACTAAACCATGGCACTAAGCACCACATCTAGCTGTTGTTTGAGCCCCTCCAGGGCTGGTGACTCTACCACTGCCCTGGGCAGCCCGGGCCAATGCCTAACCACTCTGGCAGGGCAGAAATTGTTCCTTGTATCCAATCTAAACCTCTCCTGGTGCAACTTCCTTCTGTCCTTCCTTCATTTCAACTGCCCTTGCTTTGCAAACACTCTCTTGGTTGCATTTCTTTTCCTTTTAATATTATTTCCAGTCTTTCCATGTTGTTGTTATTGAGAGATTGAATCTGTTTGTTCCCAGGTTGATCATGTTTCTCTCTCCTGTCTAGATCAAGATGGAGACTTGTCAGGGACTATTTCACTGGTTATGACCCAGTGTTGTAAAAGGATAAAAGACACAGTTCAGAAGCTGGCCTCTGACCATAAAGACATTCACAGCAGCGTGTCCCGAGTTGGAAAAGCCATTGATAAGGTACTTGTCTCCTGCTTTCATCCTCTTACTGCCTTTCCCCTGTGGTTACCATGTGCCTGCTGCTTTGCAAGAAGGGGCTTTACACTGCAAGGAATCTGAATTCCATCTTCCTGTCAGCCACAGGAGAAGAAGAGTGAAGAGAGGTTCAAGTGGCTGAAGGCTTGGGGCAGGGGCATGACAGTGGATGTACAGGAGGGCATGATATACAGAATATTCCTTCTGAGAGCACATGCACTTTAGAGACCACTACACTTACTATGTGTTAGATCTTGTAGCAAAATAGCTGCTTCAGTAAGAAGTAGTGTGTTCTTTTTGGGTAGATATATTGCATTTCCAGTTAACTGTTAGGAACAAGTAACTCAGAAGTGGCATTTTGGTGCAGAGGAGGCCACAGAGATGAGCAGAGGGCTAGAGCACCTCCCCTGTGAGGACAGGCTGAGGGAGCTGGGGTTGTTCAGCCTGGGGAAGAGAAGGATTCCAGGGGACCTTCTAGCAGCCTTTCAGTACCTAAAGGGGGATCACAAGGTAGAAGGGGAGAGACTTCTCAGCTGTCAGATTGCAACAGGACAAGGGGGAATGGCTACAAGCTGAAGGGGTGGAGATTCAGACTAGAGATTAGAAGGAGGGTCTTTACCCAGAGGGTGGTTAGGCACTGCAACAGGTTGCCCAGAGAGGTTGTGGCTGCCCCATCCCTGGCAGTGTTCAAGGCCAGGCTGGATGTGGCCCTGAGCAACCTGATCTAGTGGGTGGCATCCCTGCCCATGGCAGGGGGTTGGAGCTAGATGATCTTTAAGGTCCCTTCCAACCTGGCCCATTGTATGGTTCTCTGATTTTGTTTGAGAAGGCAGTATCAGAGCAGGGGATGTTCAAAGACAGGCAGTCTGTGTGTGTTTCAGGTGGGCTGTTGGTTGATTTTGTCACATCGTGTGAGCAGAGCAGATTGAACCTCAGTGTCTGTGTCCATGCCATAAGAAACAGGAAGGTAGCCAGCTTACCTTTGAAGCTTTGCAGATGAGACATGCTGAGATGAACTCCAGGTTCAAGAATAACTGGGATCTGAGTATGTTTGAACCTCAGCTATTAACAATGCTTTGCAATGCCACTGAAACTCTCTTTTTGGGGTGAGTGTTGCTGTATGGATACTTCCAGACCATGCTCTCCTCCATCTGTGTGTTCTCTCTTCTCAAGTGGTTGTGTATGCAGGGAGTTTTGTTCTTTCCTTTTTGGACATTCTTATGTGATGGTTCCCTATCAGAACACACTTCTGTTGCTAGGTCTAACCATCTGGTTTGAGGTGCACCTTATAATCTTCCTCTGGAAGGGGGTAGGGGATGAGTCTTCATCTGGGCAAAGACATTGCAGCATTGCAGAATTCCTCCTTTGGGAAGCTCTAGTAACCTTTGTTAGTAAAGAAGATCTGTTCAAGCTTCACTTAGCAGGAGTGCAGTGAAGAGACCTAGGAAATAATGCTGCATGTGGGGCAAAACGTTTGTGCAGCTGTTGTATTTTTTGCTTCTCTCTGTAACTGACCATCATGGGGAGCCTGAAGCTTTTACTGATAGCTTTAATCCAAGTGTCACTGTTATCCAAAGCTTAAGGATGCATCTGGCTCTAATCCTTGCTGCTGCATCTAAACCAATTAACTAGAGTAAAATTCCATCCTTATTACTGGCTTGAAGCCTGAAATAAAGCTATATAATCTTGTCCTAAGTTTGAAGCTGCCCTGTTCTGCTTTGGCAAGTGGCCTTGGTACAGGTAAGCTTTCAGGTATGTCTGTACCTCCTTCATTTCAGTGCTCTGAAGCAGAGCAGCTCTAGGTCACCTGCACAGTGTGAATATTCAGTGGGAATTGGGGACAGTGTTTCTTAGAAGCCACAGAAAACAACACTTGGAAGCTTCATGAAGTTGAGATGTGGCTCCAGTCTCCAAACTGCTGTTTCAGTTGTAGTGGGCCTAGTTTTTCAGAGTTCTGGCTCTCCTTCTCTTTCATCTACTTTTTATCTTTTAAAAGGTAACTCAATAAAAGCATTTTTAAAGTGCCAGGTGTGTGGGTTCTCTAAAAGAGCAGGAAGGACACCAGTAACCCACACTGTGCCTGCTGAGGGGCAGAAGGGCTCTTAAAAGCTGAGCTCCACTTGCTGCAGTCAGTATGCTCATTCCTCTGGATTTTCAGCCTTGCTTCATGGCTCTGGTGTTGACATCCAAACAGCAGGCTGGTGAATCCAGCATGACTCCCTTCTCCTCCTCCTCCTCATGACTCCTGGCTTTTTCTGAAGTTCAGAGCATCACTTTAGGATTTCCTCCTTAAACAGAAACTTTCTGTGGGACTTTTTTAATGCCAGTAGTTTGGATTTCATGATTTCTCCCTGACTGTAGGATGTTAAAGGGAACCACTTTCAAATCTACCTTGGAGTCTTGGCCTGATGGGTGTGTGCTGTTGAAATCCAGGTGGAGTTTAATGCTTCCCTGGCCAGTGGCACTGGAAGGAGCTCTTCCATGGGTACTTCATGTGACTTCCCTGTGCTGCTGGACAACATGCTTGGAACCTGCAAGGGCTTTGTTGGCACTGAGTCCCATACCTATGGAAACTTCTCTCCCCCTGTTCCTTCACCAGGATATGCTTGAGCTTAAACCAAGGGAAGGAATGAAGTGTAATTCATGTAGTGAAATCATTCTCTACACATTCGAGGCCAAATCCTGCTGCTTCCTAAATAGAATGCTCCTTAGAATCTGAAGGAGCACAGCCCTTGCCTTGGTTCATGGCACTGGAGTTTTATTCCTGGCACATAGCAATCCTCATTTGTTTTAGAGCTGGATGAACACCTCCAGAGCACTGCTTATGGTGTTCCCAGCTGTGTATGTTCAGGCACAGATAAATGGAACTCATTCTTTTATTGCTACAGCTGGTACCAGTGTTATATGGCAGCTGCTGTCAGGTGTAGAAGCAGCTAACTTCTACTTAAGGAGCTTGGATTTGGGAGAGAACTTGCTGGGTTAAAAGTGAGGTTACATTTCCTGTTGAGCCAGGGTTCTACCTACATGGAAAACTTAACCTGGATGGTTTTTAAGTTAGTGTAGTCATTGCTTATGAACTTGGAGGGGACCTAGACTTGTCTGCCTGCAGAGTTCCCCCTGGGAACAGAAGCTCCTAAGCATTTGAAAAGCCAAGTTCAAAACTGGCATCCAACAGAAACCCTGGGTGAAGTGTGAGGTGCAAAACTCTGTTGCCTTTTAGTTGTGAGTTCCTGGGAAGTTGAACTAATAAGCTAGCCTCCTTTTCCTAGTAGTTCTTCATGGATTCCATGCTTCTGATCCATGGAGGGTTCCCCCTCCTCCCAAAGAGCAGTTTCTTCCTTGAGAGGAAATGTTTGCATCCAGTTTTTCCTTGATTGTGCTAGCATTTGCTCTGCTTCCAGAGCCTTTCATGGCACCGGCGTTCAGCAGGTGACCACATTTCAGTCTGAACAGGAGGTAGTTGAGGGCCAGTTGAGTAACAGGGTGGAGACAGAGCTGTCCTGCCTAGTGAGAGCAAAACTCCCTGGGCTGATTTGTTGCAGCCTGGTAACTGTTGATTCCTGCCTTTCAGAACTTTGACTCTGACATCAGCAGTGTGGGGATAGATGGATGCTGGCAGGCTGACAGCCAGAGGATCCTCAACGAGGTGATGGTGGAGCACTTCTTCAGGCAGGGGATGCTGGATGTAGCTGAGGAGCTCTGTCAGGTAACCGTGGAGGGTGGCTGTTGAGTGAACACTGTGGGAGATCATGCTTTGTGTGATGCTGATTGGAATGTTCCAGGTGAATGTGGAGAAAAGCAGCAGTTTAGTCTCATTGTTCTTTATGCTTTAACTAAAACCTGCCTCTGTTTTCTGTTTGTTTCAGGAATCTGGTCTGTCAATAGATCAGAGTCAGAAGGAACCATTTGTGGAGCTGAATAGAATACTGGAAGCACTAAAAGTTAGAGTTTTGAGACCTGCACTAGAGTGAGTCTGCTCAGGGCTGGTTTTCTCCTTGCTTTTTGGATGCTTTCTAACAAATCCTTAGTTGTTCACTTTAAATACTGTCTGTAGTATATGTTGCTGTTACCCTGTTTGTCCCTTCAGCAGGCTAGTTACTGGGTCAAGTCCTCCTTTTGTCTCCTCTGTCTTCCTCCCCGTGGGCAGTGCTCAACTAAGGGTCTTTGCTTAGGCTAAGGCTTCACTTCAGTCATTTGTGATGCTGATTTAAGGTTTTGGGGAGAAAAGGTTGGCTACCATGATGGCACTTAGCCTTCCAGTGAATCATTAGTGAACCTTATTTTACAAGGTCCAACTATGAAGGATACCAGGACAAGTGTTGTTGGGTCCCCCAAGTCTTTTTGGCTTCACCAAGCCTTTTAGGGCAAGCAGAGCTTGTCTTGGGCTCAAAACTTCTCCCTTTTCCTTGAGTCATGCTCCCTTTGCAGAGGAGGGATCAGAGGGTGGAAGAGGGAGTGAAAGGGCAGGTGTGTACTTTGCAGGCTGCTGCTGGAGCCTGGGGGCTGCTGGAGCCTGGGGGCTGCTGGAGCCTGGGGGCTGCTGGAGCCTGGGGGCTGCTGGAGCCTGAGCTGTGACAGGTCATGTTAGTGGGATGTCTTCTGGGCAGAATGGTTCAGTTAACATCAGTCAGAGGATACTGCTGAATGTTCAGACATAAAACCCAGGGCTGGGAGTGTCTGAGATGTATCAGTCAACCTTAGGCCAGGATATTTTCTTGACCTTAGTAGACTTACAACTATTAGATGTGTAAGCTGGTGCTAAAAGTGACAGTGAGGGGGGAAAGGTGATGAAATGTCTGCTGCTGTTTGATGATTTACACTAGTGGGTATGTAACTGCACACTACCATTTCAGAACAGCTTTATTTTAAACAGAGGAAAACCCTGAGCAAGCCCTCAGCCTGCTTTTAAGTTGTGAGACCTTTGGTAAGCTTAGGCCTTAGAAGCAAGGGAAAAAACCCCACAAAGCCAGGGGAAAAAAAAGGAACAAACCCCAAACTCTAACTTTGAAGTGACCTTTTAAGCATAGAAACAAAGAAACCAAAGCAGATTGAAGGTTTCTATGTCGTTCCAGAGCATAACTCATCTACTTAACTTCCTTGCATTATTCAGGTTAGAACATTTCCATATTAATAAACATTTCCTTCTCCCTTTAGCAGGAGCCAGCACAGGTATGGGCAGAGAGCTTCCTGACATCTCCTCTAAGGGCAGGGATGCTCTGATATTCAGACTGTGGGCTTCCTAAACTAAATGCTGGATTATGCCTCTAGGCCAGGCAAAGTTTGACCTAAATAGTTGGTCTTTGACTGTAGTTACACAGGGGGAAAGCTGAGGTGGTTTATTGCTGTTGAATTGGCTAATTGAAGGGCAGCAACACTGCCAGACCTGGTTTTACAGCTAGAGCAGGATTTACCAAGCCTTTCTTGTAGTTCCAATAGAAACATAGCTGTTGTGAAGGTTACTCTCTGAGGAACAGCACTTGCTGTTACATCCATTCCCTTGAAGTCACTAAATTCATTGTAGCTCCAGTTTGCTAGCTCCTTGTGACTTACTTGGTGGTGTCTTGTAGTTCCTGCAGTGTGTTAGCTGTTTCTCAGGCAAAGGAGAAGGCATGGTCCCCCTTCAAAGGAGCTCTTATTCCCAGGACAGCTGAATAGACAGAGAACAGAGTGTATTGTGTGCTGGTCTCCCTCCCCCATGCTGCCTCCTTGCTCTTTAGAATGGTTATTCTTCTGTTGAAACTCTTCAGTGCAAAAGCTCTTTGCCTGCTGCTGGGCACAGAGAGTCCTGATTTAGGGTGATGCTCATGTGGAGACTCTGGTTGTTAGTGAGGATGAGCAAAGGGTGACAGAACTATGCAGCTGAGGAGGTAACTGATGATTAAATGCTAGTGAAGGGATCTCCCATGTTGTTTTCCAGCAGATGTGGGTGTTGAGGAGCAGGGGTGTGGAAACCACCCCTGGAGGAGTAGCCTTTTTGTGAGAGGAACTTGGAAGGGTGGCATTTAGCTAATAAATGGCTAAGATTTGGATCAGTTTTGGCTTCAGGGGTGCAGAAAGACATTGCAAGCCATTGTGGGGCTAGGCTGCTGGCAGTGGTGTGGGAGCAGGAAGCAGGTGTTACACAGGGATAGTTCATCCCAGTAGCAGGAAGCAGGATGAGTAGAGCAGAGTTTACCTGTGCAGATTCCAGAGGCTGGGATGGAAGCAATAACCAGTCTCTCTGGCTCTGCCAGTGCTCTGCTGCTGGTGCTTGGCTTAGCTCCCTGGTGGAAGTGAAGCAAACACTGATGGCCTCCTGGTCACTGCCATGGAAAAGAGATTGTCAGGTTAGTGACATGTCAAGAAGACTTTCAGAGCCCTGCAATGGGGATAGAGAGAGGTTAGTGTTCATGTCTGATTGGGGAAAAAACCAAACCCAAGTCCTATCATCTCTGCCTCCCCAGGATCTCCTTGGTTACCCATGGCTTTCCTCACTGTCAGTTGATGCTGGAGGAGGGGAGAGGTCCCTAGGTTCTTTCTGGGTGGGTTCTGGCCCTTCTGAGCCCAGCTGGGTCTCTGTGTGCAGGTCTGATGGGAGTGACTCTGCAGGTTCAGATCTTCTGACTAATCTCCTGGGGTAGAGGTAGCATCTTCTGGCTGTACAGCAGCAAGGTGCACAGGTGCTGGAGTTTGCTGGGGCTGTTTGGGGTCTAGATTAAACTTGGCTGAATCTTTGCTAGGCTTTGTGAAATTCCTTTGGAGTAAATCCCAGGTGGGAGCTAGAGGAGAGCTCTGTCTACCTGGGGCTTCACCAGTAAACTGAAAACTTCAGGTGGATTTGAGTCTCAGAAGTGAAAACACTCAGTATTTTTAGGGGAGGTAAGAAGAGAGTGTGGTGATTGCTAAGGATTTTGGGCAGTGGTAGGGAGTATGTGGCTTCAGTGGTTTAACCCTCACTTGGTGGGGTTTTTTTGTCTTTCCATTAGAAATAAAAACATGTCCTAGACCAAACACCTCAAGCCTTGCTTCTGGGGCTGCTTTCTTCTGATACAAATCTCTGCTGCCACTCAAAGGAGCTAAAAATGGAAAGGCTGCCTGAGAGCTGGCTTGGAAAATAACAGGAGAAAGAATAGGCTGAGTCTCAGCAAGATGAAGCCCTGTGTTGTGTGGGTGCAAGTATTGGCAGGGAGAGGAGGGAGGCTCTCTGGATGCAACACAGAAGGATATCTCATTAATGGGACTGGAGCTAGTCTTGTTGTTTATTGAGAAGAGCTCTTTGTCCTTCACCTGTTTATTGGTCTGTGGTTATTAGCTTCAGGCTCTTGGCTTCTTCCTTGGGAGTGAGCTTTCTTGCCATCTTTGCCCTGGTTAAACTCTGGACACTGAACATAAACACACCCAAACAAAAACACACTGAAACCCCTCAAACCAACAAGAAAACTCCACAAACCTCCAAACAAATAAATAAATAAAGCCCACAAAAGAAAAACCCCCAACCAAACCCCCCCAGGAAAACAGAGCCCCTGTGCTTAGTGAGTGTGTCCTTCCCTCCTGCTGGAGATTAGAGTGGGGACAATCCCTGAGGCTGCTCATCTGAAATTGGGGACATTAGGGCTTGTTCTTAGTTCAAAGGTTACTTTATTTTCCCCCCCCCACTGTTTCCTACTGAAAGGTCACTGCTGTCATGACAGAGCCTTGCCAGTGAAGTCAGACTCCTGACCCTTTCACCACACCAAATTGAGAGTAGATACTTGCTCATGAATGCTCATTTGCATGGAAGCCTTCAGCAGTCCTGTCAGAATGCTTCATTTTCTTCTGTTAGTATTGGTTGCAGAGAATCAATGCCTCCCATGCCCCTTCTCTTGAAGGAACAGGGACTCTACCTCACTTCTTTGCTGAAAAGTGAAAAGCTCTTTGCTTAATGGAGCCCCCACAGTGCAAAGAGTCTAACTCATTAACACTAATGAGAAGCAGATGTACTGGAGAACATTGAAGCCTGAAGTTCATAAGAGAAAGATTGGATTGATTTAGGCCTGACTAAATTGAATTTAAAAGGGGGGAAAAATACCCCACAACAACCCACCCAAAAATGACCAAAAAAAACCCCAGGAGGGGATGGATAAAAATCTAAATAACCCACAAAGAAGTTTTAATGAAATGCTTTGAAAATTCCAGTTCATTTTTAGCACTTTTCCATGTTCTTTGGGAGCCAGACATGAGTGTTGTCATGGTAAAGGAGACCCAGAAAGTAAGAGATGTTTTTGTTGTCTGCACTGAAAATAACACAGCAAACAAAGTTTAAACAGGGGCAAGTATGAGAATTTCCTAATTTCCCACTGTAAGGTCTTGGTAATGTCTGTCTCTGAGGCCCCCCCAGACACACCTCCTCTCTCCAGGGTGACATAAACATTAGTGGCTTAGAGGAAATGTTTGGGAGATGAAGTTGTTGGAAAATAACTTCTTGAAAGGCTTGGGCAAACTTCTTCAACATGCAGCTGAAAAATCAGCATGTCAGGGCTTGGAAGGGAGCTCTGGAGATCATCCAGCCCAAGCTCCCTGGCAGAGCAGGGTCACCCAGAACAGGATGCACAGGATGGCAGCCAGGTGGGTATGGAATATCTCCAGAGACAGAGACTCCCCCACCCCTCTGGGCAGCCTGGCCCAGGGCTCCACCACCCTCAAAGTGAAGAAGTTCCTCCTTCAGTTTAGATGGAATTTCCTCTGTTCAGTTCGTGCCTGTTCCCTCTTGTCCTGTCCCTGGGCACCACTGGCCCCATCCTCCTGACCCCTACTCATGAAGTATTGCTCAGCATTGGTGAGATCCCCTCTGGGGATCCCCTCAGCCTTTCCCCATAAAAGTCAAGTCCCCTCATCATTTTTCCAGCCCTTTTTTGCACCTTCTCCAGCAGTTCCCTGTCCTTCTTGAGCTGGAGAGCCCAGAACTGGACCCAGGGCTCCAGATGAGGCCTCACTAGGGCAGAATAAAGGAGGAGGAGAGCCTCCCTTGACCTGCTGGCCACACTCTTCTTGAAGCACCCTAGGATGCCATTGAACTTCTGTACAGACCATCTGTAATTGTGAAGGTTCAGGGTGGTGTTGATCCAAACACAGCAGATTCTAGCTCTTTCTGCCTTTTATTGTGCCTACCTCAGCCTTGCCTTGGCACCAGGGAGTGGTAACCTGCAGAGCAGCCCCACAGGTACCATTGTTCACGTGGCCTGTGCCCTAACTCTGACACCCATTGCTTGTGAAGGGCCTTGCCTTTTCCTCTGCTCTCTAGAGACTCATACAAGTTCAGAAACAGTCCTGTTCTCCTGGAAGTGTGATGCTTGGTAATTGTAATGATTTCAGCTGGTGTAGGCTTGGCAAGGACTCTCCTCTCATGCCCCCTTGTACCTCCTCCTTTCTTCTAGGTGGGCAGTCTCCAACAGAGAAATGCTGATGGCACAGAATAGTTCCTTGGAATTTAAACTGCACAGATTATATTTCATTAGTTTATTGATGGGTGGAACTGCAAATCAAAGAGAAGCACTTCAGTATGCAAAGAACTTCCAGCCCTTTGCCCTAAATCATCAGAAAGGTAAGGGGGTTTGGGGTCACATGAAGGGGATTTAAAGCACTTGGATTTGGTACCTCCTAGTAAAACATAAACCATCTTCCACACATGTTTTACTCCATTACTTTAATTTTGTTAGGGGCTTCTTATTTTTGTATTTACCATCTATAAGCTGCAGCCTTACCATTTAAATGAAGTCCTTTTTATTCCTGTATGTATTTAAATTTGAGGAGGGCACAAGAATATTTGAAGGTGTCAGCATATTTGCTCAGGTTTAAGGGTTTTGACTCTTTGAGTGAGAAGTAGATTCCATCTAGAATAGGTCTGCCAGGGTGAAGTGGTTAAAAATGCCCAGGAGTGTTCTTGGAAGAGTCCCCAGCATGGGGCAACACAAAGAGAGATGGAAGTTTGGAAGAATGGGGAATATGTGAGTTAAGTCAACCATCTCAAAGTCAATCCAGTAAAGCCTAATTTTTAGGGTGCTATGTGTGTAAACCTCCTGGAACAGGCAGCATGCCATGACCTCCCCTCCCCTCCCCTCCCCTAGTCTGCCCAGAGTGCCCTGCAGCTCTCCTAGCTTTAGCTGTCTCCTCTGTGGTGACTGTCAGTGCATTCTCTAGAGGTGAGGATGTGTAGCAGTGATCTGAAACCTGAAAACCTGAAAGTGTTAGCTTTCCCTTGGGAAAGACTAGCTTGTACTGATGGTGTCAGCTGAGTGTAAACTGAGTGTAACCTGCTCCTGCTCCCTCCCAGATATCCAGGTTCTGATGGGCAGCCTGGTGTACCTGCGGCAGGGCATCGAGAACTCTCCCTACGTTCACCTGCTAGATGCCAACCAGTGGGCTGACATCTGTGACATCTTCACAAGAGATGCCTGTGCTCTGCTGGGGCTCTCAGTTGAATCACCTCTCAGTGTTAGGTAAGACCAGGAAAACCAAGGGTTTGGTTTCTGTTTCTTGGGGAGGACAAAAATGGCTGTGAAGGTGCAGTCTCATCTAGTTGGTGCTCAATAAAGAGTTTAGGTAGAATTAGCTCTAGCAAGACTTGCAGAGAGGTTCCTGTGGGCTCTGCTTTATCTTGCAGCTTTGCAGCTCAAGAGGAAACATTCATGGATGGGATTTGGCTCCTGTAGTTTTGACCTCAAGTGTGAAAAAAGAGGATAGCAATCAGCCAGCTGTCCCTACAGCAAATGTGTGAAAGCTGTCCCTGCTGTTTAACTGGAAAAAAACCCCAAACTGACCATGATTCTGTCAGCATTTGATCATGTTGGAGTTTCATCCACACAGCACTTTGCCTCTCTTCTCCTTGGAAGAATGCTCAAGAGCCATGTTGTGAGGAGTGGCTGAAGTCACTTGGTTTGTTCAGCCTGGGGAAGAGGAGACTGAGAGGAGACCTCCTGGTGCTCTACAGCTTCCTGAGGAGGGGAAGCAGAGGGGCAGGAGCTGATCTCTTCTCTCTGGTGACCAGTGAGAGGAGCTGAGGGAACAGCATGAGGCTGTGCCAGGGGAGAGTTAGGTTGGCTATCAGGATGAGGTTCTTTCCCCAGAGGGTGGTGGAGCACTGGCACAGGCTGCCCAGGGCAGTAGTCACAGCACCAAGGCTGCCAGAATCCCAGAAGCACTTAGCCAAGGCCCTCAAGCAGATGATACTATCATTGGGATTGTCCTGTGCAGAGACAGGAGCTGGACACCATGATCCTTCTGGGTCCTTCCAGCTCAAGAGAGTCTGTGATTCTATGATTTCAGCTGCTAAAATTTGTAAGTTCTTGGCTGGGCCTCATTTGCAGGGAAGAAAGAGGCACTCTCAAGCTCAGGAGCTAATCTGACCAAATGCAATCTGTAGGATGCTGCTGGAAATGTGAAGACAAACCAACCTAATCTCTTCTAGCTTCTCTGAAGATAAAACAGATTAGCTGCCAGTTAGGCTTTTGGTGTCAATTCCCCTGGTAGTCTTGCCTGATGGTTTCCTTTTCATTCCAGACATTAAATACAATATAAATTACATGTCTCTTTCTGGGCTAGATTTGGTACTTAGAAGCTTCACTACCTTTTTGTGTGTTTGTTTGGTTTGGCTTTCTTACTGTTTGCATGTTATTGGGCTTCTGTGTGTGTTGTGAGCTCCTAAAATGCTCACTCCTTCTGCTTCTCTTTGCACCTCTATCACAAAATACACCAGGAGCAACAAAAGGAGCCCTTTTAGATGGTCTTTCTACAACAAACATGATGAGTTTCAACCTGAGGGTTTATAGGGATCTGAAACTTGGCTCTGGTTTGGTTTTTTTGGTTTGTTTTCATCTTTTTCCTGCTTCAGTCAAATGAACAGCAATCTTTTGCCTTTTAATTGCTCATGCACTGATGCTGTAGTGCATCTTTCAGTGCATGTGGCCAAGTGGTGAAGTGGAAAATCCCTGTTCTTGGTTGTCTGGGTTGGGTGGTGTTTACTCTGTGCCTGGTGTGAAATTGATGCCACTGAGATGTGTTTACTGTAGAGGTGATATTGATGCTCTAGTCATAAACCCCTGTGACCTTTGAGTGCTGCAGATCCTCTAGAAATCAAACCAGCTTGAAGTTAAATCCCTCCTGTAAAACACCTTGTTTTCTAGAGCATGAGCAGCAGTCAGCTTTCTCCAGGGCTGATCTCCAGTGTTTATCTAATCCTATACATCCCTCGTGCTGTGAGGGACTGTGTGGAGGCAGTAGAAAAGCTCTTGGCATGGTTCAGGATCTTGAGGGCTACAGGACACTGTTTGAATTTGCTATTGACTTGAGTTTTTGTCTTCTTAAAGGGCTCTTGTAGAGCTGTTTTGATACAGAGCCATTAAATCAGCAAGGTTTTTATTTCTATCAATTTTATTTCTATCTCTTTGTCCAGACTTCCCCCAGGGGGAACACAAATTACACTCAGGGCTGAAATGACCAAACAGCAAAGTGTCAGGATTGAAATAGTCATTTGGAGGTGAGGGATGTGATTGTTGCTTTGTTTGCTTAGCTTAGGCAAGAGATCCATAGGCTTCAGGCACATCCCTCCCAGTTAACCTGGCCAGAACTTTCCTGCAGAAACATCCACACAAGGATGTGGAGGGGGTGGAGAGGAAAGCCCTGCCTTGTGCAGACAGTGAAATAATCTGCCAGAGAAAGAGAGCAGGCTGAGACCCAGGTCAAATCCTGTTTCTGTTGCTGCTGATTTCCAGGCCTCTTGTACTACCATTTGACTTCAACCCACCAAAACATCTGTTGATTTGTGGAAACTCGGTGTCATGCTTTTGTAACACACTGAAATGTTGCAAACTCCTGTGGGAAGTCCTGGCAGTGGATAACTACTCCCAGAGCTGCTGGGACACTAACTTTTAATTCACTTGTACACTGCCATTCTTCTTCCAGGCTGAGGTTTCTTCCCTTCACTTACCTTCCTGTGGTTTTTCTACCTTTGTTTCCTTCCTTTAAGGTGAAGGTGGGAAGAAATGTTTCTTTGCATGGTAATTGGATCTAATTGAAGGGTGATGAGTTGTGTGTCCATGTGGGCTATGTGGAAACTCAGAGGCTGCAAGTACTCTTCCAGAGTTGAGAGCAACTACCTAGATAAGCTGAGATGATGTCTTCCTCCTGTACAGCTCAAAATCAGAGTAGGTGGTATAGAAATGAGATGAATTCTAAGAGTCAGAGCAGGGATTCATTTGTTGTCAGTCTAAAGTGTAGTGCATGTGTACTAGTAGCAGTTACCTACCACTCCATTGTGCAGGGGAACTGCTGATCTGCTCCCAGACTCTCACTTGTTATACTTGAAGGGAGCTTAGAAGCCAAGAGCTGAATGAAGCAGTACAGCAAGGCTCTTGTGCCTCAGTTACCCTCTCAAGTAGAAATACCCAGAGAGAATGGTGTCTCTTAGGTGCCAGATGCTAACATTTCTTTCTTTTCTGCAGTTTCTCAGCAGGCTGTGTAGCATTACCAGCCCTAATTAATATCAAGGCAGTGATTGAGCAAAGGCAGTGCACAGGAGTTTGGAACCAGAAGGATGAGCTCCCGGTGAGTTGATGCTGAGCTACCCCAGGGCACATTGCTAATGGCAAATGCTGTCTCCAGGTGTCTTCTGAGCTGAATGTTCTACACAGCCTCCACCTCCAGCAGCTCTGGGGCTTGGGCCTTCTGCTGTGCAGAGACCTTGGAGTCTTCACTGCCTGCTGGAGGAGGTGGCTGCTGCTTTCCTGTCTGTAGGTTGAACCAGGAGCGAAGCAGAGCACAAACTGCAGACACCCAGCCACAAAGGACACTGACACCACCAGCCACTGCCACAGACAAGGCACTGCCTTCAGCACCACCCACGTGCAGGGCTTGCATAAAACATCAGCAGAGACAGCCAAGATCTCCTCCTCCTCTTGGGCTGGTGGAGATTGGAATGCACTGCTGAAGGCACACACACCACTCGAGATGCCCAAGGAAATGCATATTCATGGACCTTCAAATGTTGGCATGGCCCTGATGGCTCTTTTTAGATCCTTTTCTGGTCAGTCCTCCCTGTTCCCTTTGCCCTGCAGGTTCCTCCTGCAGTCTGTATAGTTCTGCTGGCTCCCTCTCCACTGAGACCCCCAGGTTTGCATTCTTAGCTGTTGCAAAGTCTACCTTTGGTTGCAGTTTCTTGATGAGCTGTCAATTAGTGCTGCTGACAAGGTGGTTTTGTGTTATTGCCTCCATTCATGTTTGTCTGTCAGGTTGGTATCTCAGCTCTGTTTCTTGCCCCACCTTCACTTCTTGTCCCCTTTCACACTGAAAAGATCTTTGATCAGGTGACCTTAACAAAACAAATGCTCTCACCTTTCCCTTAGCCTTACACTGAACATGAGAGATGTTTCTGTGTCACTGCAAAGGAAATGCATCCCTCTGAGAAACATGAACTTCCTCAAGCTAGGCTTCAGCTCTGTCCATGAGCTGCTTTGCACTGGCTCTGTATCAGGCAGGTAGGAGATGGAAGAACAGGGGACACAGGAACTGAACTGGGATCCAGTGCATTATGCTTCCAGCACAGCTCATTGATAGCATTTGAAGTTCAGTTGTTACAAACTCTGGTTTCCCTTTGTAGCTCTTTCTTTATAGCTCCAGTGGCCTGCTCCTGGTTTGGAAAGAAAACCTATTTAAAGCAAACTGGGCATGAACTGAGTTAACTTCTTGAGTCTAGTTGGAAAAGAGACTCATTTATAGGAATTGTATGTATTGAGTTTTTCCCAGCTATGCTTTCTCCAACCCTCAGAGGGTAACCTCTGGAGTGTGACATTCATGGCATCCAGACAGGAATGATTAGGTAGGGAACATCTGGGAACAGACCTGCTGTCAGGTGCAGATCAGTTAATAACACATCTGTCTCCTGGCATTTCCTAAACCTAAGGCTTTAGAAGATGGTCAGGGTTTAGAAAGGTTTAGTAGCATGTCCAAAGGCAGTGTGGGGATGGGAAGCCTTGTTTTCATCGTGCAGAGACAGAGATTAAGGAGCTTGAAGGGGTTATCTTGAGGTTTGGTTGAAGGTTAAATCTGGCAGTGCTAAGGACTGGTCAGATCCAGGAGCCTCAGGTAGAGAAGCTGTGATTTTGGCAGTTGTCACTCAGTTCCTGAAGTCACAGACACATTCTTCTCTGACATGTCCCTTTCTGAAATCATTTTGTCCTGATGGCAGGCAGGAGTTGATGCTGAAAAGCACTGCTTCTGGGACACTTCCTTCTTGCCATGACACGTGGGTGATGGGAGAGTCTTTCAGTAAGCTGTAGAATACTGACATGATCCTTTCCCTTAAAGAAGCTCTGGCATCTAAACCACTTTGGAAATCACTGGTTAGGAAATAGAGGAAGTCTGCCTGGGTCATCAGCTCAGTTTTCATGCCAGAGCATAGATCTACACTCAGCTCTGCCCTTGCCCCTTGGCAGAGCACTCTGCTCTGTTGGGGAGGAGGAGAAGCAGCAGCAACCAACCACGTCAGGATCACATTTAAGTCGTGCTGGCTGCGAAGTTGTCAGGCATCCACACAACAGATTCTTCTGCCTTCACATCTCAATTATGAAATCTATTAGAAAGGAAGGGCCATGACCTACAGAGAAACTTGTCTGGAAATGCAATTAATGCTGTCCCTTTCCCTCACAGATTGAAGTGGACCTGGGTAAGAAGTGCTGGTATCACTCGATATTTGCCTGCCCCATTCTTCGTCAGCAAACAACAGATAACAACCCCCCCATGAAACTAGTCTGTGGGCATATTATCTCCAGAGATGCTTTGAATAAAATGTTCAATGGCAGCAAGTAAGTACTATTGAGATTCTGTATCACTGTTCATAGTTGGTGGCAGCTTGTTAATCTTAGAGGATGACTTTAAAGACAGATGGGCTGGGTGAGTGCAGTGGGTAAGCAGACAGGACCCCTCTGATGTTGTAGGAGGTGAGGTTCTGTGCAGGAACACAACTAACAGAGTACTTTTCCAAGCTGTAAGTGGTACCATGCTGTTGTCTTAACCTCACAATGGAGGCTTTTACACACACACACTTCTTCACTGGGAGGAAGTTCAGTAATGCATGAAACCTCTCTGAAAAAGTAAAGTAAACCTCTAGAGAAATAGAGGTTAGTGATTGAGCAGGGAGGTGAATTGGTCACTGTGGAAATGCTTCCTCTCAGGTGTCAGTGGGGTGCCTACAGGCTTTTGGGAAGGAGGAAGAGGGAGAGAGAGAGCTGTACAGATTTCCTAGAGGAAGCAGCAGTGGTAATTTGGGTTGAATATGTGCAGCTTCCCTGGGGGCTGTAAGTTGTTTTACAAAATCCAGTGTGAAAACAGGTGACTGACTGAAAGTGTTGAGTGACTTTCAAGGGCTTTCCTTGCCCTGCTAAAAAAGCCTTAAGAGTAAATGCCTCCAAGGGTGTCTTCAGCCATCTCCAGGCAGTAAATTAGCTGCTGCATTATTTCTGTCCCTGATCACTCATCCCTGATGCTTTCATTGATCAGCTCCAGGGACAGCACAGCTCTGCCAGGGTCAGCTCAGGAGGGGTGAAAGGCCCAGACTTGGAGATGAGGGGAAAAATGGATCAGTGGTGGTAGAAATACTGTAAGCAGGTGGAATTGTATCAGGGGAGACCTTAGCAGGGAGGCCAGGCTGAGCTCTTCAGTCATGGCCTCCAGGAGCTGATCTAAGTGGGTTGTAAAATCAACAGCATTTTGGGAACCAGGCAGTAAAAAGTACTGGTTGCTGAGGAGGCCCCAGTGAGAGCTCCCAAGCTGTGTAGAAATGACTGAAATGCAGCTCTGTAAGCCAGCAGCAGGAAGGGCAGGTGACTCATGAAGAGCAGTTTCTTGCTCTTTAATAATTCAGAGCTGTGTGGGTGACAGGTGAGGGGGAATACAATTAGCCCCAAAAGCATGGTATGGTCTCCCTCAGCTAAAGCAGGCTTTTCATGGGGCCAAGTGAAGCAGTGTGGCTTCAGAGGACATTTGTTTCCTGCTGCAGGGGAGGAAAGGGGAAGGATGATCCCTGGGAACCCGATCCCTTTAACGCCGAGCTCACAGCCAGCTGCAGCTCTAACACCTCGTCTTTGTCCCCAGATTAAAATGCCCTTACTGCCCCATGGAGCAGAGCCCTGGAGATGCCAAACAGATATTTTTCTGAAGAAAAAACCCACCACCCCTTCCATTCTGCAGTTTGTAAGTGACACTCTGGATTTTCAGGTGCATTTCAAGGAGCATTAAAACACACTTGTTCTGTCTTCTGCAGCAGACTGAGGACTCCTGTGTCTGTCTAAGCTAATGCTACAGAAACTCTGCCAACCTTTAGTAGATACACACCAAGTGGAAATGCTACAGAAATACTATTCCCATAGGGCTTTATTACTCTACTCTTGGTCTCCATACCTGATCAAGTTCCTACACCAGCAGTTGTCATTCAATGCAGGTTTTTGTACTTAATTCTCTGGTGACTTTTGACTTTTTAAGAGCAGAAATGGATCCACCCTGAGTTGTTCAGTCTTCTTCCTGCTGTTGTTCTCTCCATTGTTCTCTGGATAACTGTCACCTTGGAGGATGCTTGTGGAAGGAGTTTGATTTCCTGTAATGTGTACATAATTAAAGGTAAATACTTCAGAGCAAAAAGAAAAAGACAGAAGTTTGATAAATGAAATAGTGGTTATAAAGCTGATTTGTATTTTTTTGGCTGAAAAAGCTGTGATATATTCTGAGTTTTTCTTTCCAACATTTTTGTTTCCTCTTCAACTTTTACATAGAATTCAAAGTAAATGTGCATATATATAAAGTCTATAAACTATATAGCCCCCAGGGGCTACCTGTTGCAGTCCATCACCATCCATCTAAGGGTGATGTGTGGCTACTACTGGAGCAGAGAGGGGATGGGAAATCCTCTTCCTTGGGTTCCACCATGGAGAAAGTGTTGGTGTAAGAGAATATTCAATAAATTCTGAAGTGGAAATGCTTTTAGTCAATGACATTTGCTCTCTGGCCTTTGTAGTCATGTTCTTGGAACTTTGTATTCAGGATTAGGCTCTAAATGTCCTGTTGCTGTATAGTTTAATAGTCCTTCTAGTGTGCTATTTATAAACAGTTATCAAACCCCAACTAAGCTGTAGAAGTATTCATTGTTAAGTGGGGGGAGAAGCATGTTCTGCTGCAACCTACTGATCGTGACTCTGCCCTGGGCAGAACTTGGGCCTTACATCATCTGTTAGGAGGTAGCAAGTTTTCTGTGGCTTGAGAACACTTTGCTTCTAGCCTTGGTTTTTTTTGTAGTAGACTATGACTGCCATGGCCACTTTTTGTCTGCTGAACTTGTCCTGTTGTTGGCTAGGGAAATTTGTACTCATCAAGGAGATGTGTAGATCCTGGCAGTTCAACCTTTTCTAGTGTGCATAGGTTTGTATTTATTGCACTGTCCTATAGGAGGGCAAGCAGCCACCAGGCATGCAAAGCTACATGTGAAATGATATTTCTGTATTGTGTAGTTCAAAGCAACCAAGAAACCCCCAGCTTAGATGGTTGAGTACTGACCCCCCTGGTTGAATGCACTAGCACAAGGCACTACAGAGAAGAACCCTCCTGGAGAAATCTCCACCTTCAGAGTTTCTGTGTCACCTGACTGGAGAGACTGAGCTGGACTCTGTTGGATCAGTGACAATGGACATCCCTACAGAGACATTTCAGAGGAGCAAGCCAAGGCTCACAGATTTTAAACTCCAAGTGTGTTTGAGACACATGAGAAATGCAGGTGTGTGTTTTTTCTGCCAAGCTTCCATTGTATTCACACTGAGTTCAAACCAACTGAGTCACCAAGTGGGAAAACCAACAATAAATGGGTGAGGAGATTATTTTCCATCTAGGTTTCCTAGTCTTGCTGAAATTGACTTTCATATATATATATTTAGGGGTTTTTTTTGGGGGGAGTGGAATTTCTTAATGCTTTGTATTTGTATGACATGGAATATTGAAGTGTTTGGGGAAATAAAGAACCCAACAGTGACAGACAGCCCCCTCCCCCCAGTAATAGAATCATAGAGTGGCCAGAGTTGGAAGGCACCCCAAAGATATCTAGTTCCAACCCCCCTGCCTGGCAGGGACACCTCCCACTAGATCAGGCTGCCCAGGGCCCCATCCAGCCTGGCCTTAAAAGCTTCCAGGGATGGAGGAGGCTTCCACAGCCTCTCTGGGCAACCTGTTCCAGTGTCTCCCCACCCTCATAGTGAAGAACTTCCTCATAAGATCCAATCTAAATCTCCCCTCCTCTAGCTTGCATCCATTCCCCCTAGTCCTATCACTACCTGACCTCCTAAACAATCCCTCCCCAGCTTTCTTGTAGCCCCCTTCAGATACTGGAAGGCCACAAGGTGGTCTCCTGGGAGCCTTCTCTTCTCTGCAGACTGAACAACCCCAACTCTCTCAGCCTGTCCTCGTAGCAGAGGTGCTCCAGGCCTCTGGTCATTCTTCTGGCCCTTCTCTAGGCTCTCCAGCACCCTCATATCCCTCTTGGAACAGGGGTTCCAGAATTGGATGCAATATTCCAGGTGGGGACTCAGGAGAGCAGAGCAGAAGAGGAGAATCACCTCCCTCCACCTGTCAAAATAATGACAGCTCCTCCCCAGAGCACCCTGAGGTGTAAGTGCTGCATCTCTTTCTCCCTCTGCTGGTGCTTGGGCATTGGTGTCACCCCCAGTTAGTGCTCCCAGTGCAATTACTTGGAGCACAAGAATGGCACAGCTATTAAATGGCAACTTAATTTAAGCTATTAAATTCAACTTGTGCTTTAGAATGTTTTTCCTACAGACTGGTCCTGTTTCCACTCCTGTTCCAGATCCATAGCTCATTCCCAAACTCACCTCTTGGCACCACTAACTGCAATTCTTTCCCTAGCTCTCTCTCTGTGTTTCCCTAGAAAGAGTTGCTTGCACTTCTGGAGCTCCACCAACAGATGATGCTAGCAGGTTACCGGGGAGCACTGATGTGCTGAGCACTGCTGGGTTGGGTCTGTGTGGAACAGCTAGGTTTTGGTTCCACTTTGCCCTTTGAGGTGTGATGCAAGTTGTCTCCAGTTGCTGCCTGAAACACTCCTGGTAACTGGAGAGCACACTCTGAGGTTTTCATGCTTAAAATATGGCTAGCACCTGGTGCCTACATTTTCTCTAACAGGGCTTTGGAATAGCCAGAGTTAAGAAAAACCCAAACCAAACAAACTGAAAGAGTTGATTTTTAAAGCCACAGTGGTGTCTGAGGTCTGTCTCAGGTCACTTTTGGACCTGACTCTGAAGCCCTTAACTAGTCCTTCTGTGCAGCAAGTGCCTTTTGATGAGTCTGCTGCATAAGGAGGGTAAGGAGACTCAGCACATTTCTATCAGTATCCAGATCACTCTGTCACCTCTGCACAGAATCATTAAGGCTGGAAGAGAGTCTAAGATCCTCAGGTCCAACCATCAACCTATCACCCTCATGCCACTAAACCGTGGCCCTCAGCACCACATCTCCATGGTTTCTGAACCCCTCCAGGGCTGGAGACTCCACCACAGCCCTGGGCAGCCTGGGCCAATGCCTAACCATTTCTGCAGGGAAGAAAAATGGTTCCTAATATCCAACCTGGACCTCCCCTGGAGCAACTTGAGGCCATTTCCTCTTGTCCTGTCACTGGGAGAAGAGACCATGTCATGCTTGCAACTGGTGCTTCCTCCTTTGCTCTGTGACAAGTGCAGCACCCAGGAATGCAGATGGGCCTTAAGCCAAGAATTTTTTGACTGTGCTTATAGAAAACATGTAGCTCCTAGATGGTGTGAAAGTGAGAGATGGTTGTGAACAGGATTTGCCCAGCAGTGGCTTGTGAGCAGTGCTGTTTCTGTTCCTACTAATGAACTCCATTACCAGAGTGAATGTGACATGTGCAATGTCAGTGAATGTTTTAAACAGCAAAGCTATTGGGAGATGCTCTTGTGGGGTTTCAGGTCTGACTTGTGGTATAAAGCATAATCCAACCTTCAAACAGAGAGCAGGAAATGAAGATAGCACATGGCCTGTTTGATCTCCAGAGGTATTGATCACTTGTAGTTGTTAGCACCCAGCTCATGTCCTCCCCTCCTGGGAGTACTCTGGAGTGTGAGAGTCTTCTCCTGCAGTGACTGCAGCAGCATTGCACATGGGATGCAGACCTGGCTGAAGAAGCAGTCTTCCCTGCTGAACATCAGTGTTTCTCTGCTGAAACACTGCACTGAGCTTGGGCTGCTGGAGGTGTGGAGGGAGCTGCAGGGGGAGCTCTGTGTGATCCCTCTTCCCTTGGACCTGTCTCCATCCTGCTGCCTTCATTCTCTCTCCTTAACATTTTACAGGGTGGCTGCTGCTAAAATGTAATGTTGAGGTTGTTGAGGAGCATTCAGAGCCAGCTCACCAGGTTTAACAGAGTAAGTTTGGGTTAGCTTTGCCCTGCAAGGTTTCTTTGCCTACTGCAAGGCAATGGTTTCCTTTCTGTGCTTTGCACTGCAGAGGTTGATTTATCTCCAGGGGGAAAAACACTCATGCTCCTTAATCTATCCCAACTCCTGCACTTTTCCTTTTGGGAATAGGAGACTGAAGTGTAGGGAAAGAAAAGAGAGTGACAGCAATGATCTGTAGTGAGTGAAGCTGCAATGAGGTGCTACATTACTGTTCTGAATTTAATTCAAGCCCTAATCTATAAGAAAAGGAAGAATGGGTTCCAAAAATGTATGCAAGTGACTTAATATTCTTTTATCACTTCATATTTGCATTAAATTAGCAATCCTATAGGGAAATAGGGGAACTGGAGTTGTTCACAGCCTGCCATAAGCTCTTCCTGGTCCTTTTCAGACCACCCTGACCTGTAGTAGTTTTTGCAGGAGAGCTGGACCTGTGTGTTCAAAGGCACAGGTCCTGCTGGTGTTGTCCAGTTCCTATTTCACTGCAGAACAAAGAGGTTTTCATGTCCCAGAGGGTTGCTTTGGGTGCAGCCAAACAGCACAGTGCCAGTACAGGCTGGAACAAAGTCTCAGCACTGAAGGTGGTGGGTGCTGTTTGTCTGAGGTGTTAAGTCCTGTTCCTCTCTCTGGCAGCTCAGGATGAACATCCAAAGGCATGCATGTCCAGGGTAGATCCCTGCAGTGTCTGGGCTCAGACACCTTGTCTGTCCAGCAGTTGGCTGGAGAAGCCTCTCCAGCTCATTCTGGGGACTTCACACCTGGATCATGGTGTCCCTGCCTCAGGACAGACCTTGTGGGGTTCTGGGGCTCCTGCAAATATGTTACTGGGGTTTCCCCACCTACCATCCTGCCTCTGTGCTCCCTGTGTTTGTGGAGAGGAACCTTGTAATGAGCTGATTGCTCTGCTGTGATCTGGGCTGGAGTGAGCAGAGCTCACCTGAATTCCTCCAGCCTTTGCTCTGGGGAGCCTTTTTTCTCCTGCACTTCCTCTGCTTCCTGCTGAATTTCACCTTAGCCCCTGGGCCTTGAAGGAGGTCACCCCTTGAGAGCTGGGAGGTGTCTTGGTGTTCCTTAATGCTTCTGAATTCACAGGCACTGCAGTGGGAAGGCTTTTCCTTTGCAGTGTGTGGAGATCCATGTGGTTGTCCTTGTGATGTTTGCCTGCTGTTGTTCAGCTACACTCTCTACCCCCTGCTTGCTGTGTTCATGGAGTGTTTATTACACAAACCTGAAGTTCAGGGACTGTTTCTCTCTGAATTTCTCTCTTTCCCAGCTTCTTTGCAGAGGAGGAGACTAGCAAAGGGTTTCTTTTGCTCTGTTGTTTTCCAAGCTTTTTATCACCCCCTTGGCAAGAAAATTAGAGTATCTCCAGAGTCTTTTATCTCCTTCACCTTCTCAGCACCTCCCTGGGATGAGGGAGGGTTTGGGGCCCAGCTTGCAAGTCCCTGGGAAGATCCTTGTAGATGATTTGAAGCTGTGGTAAACTGGAAGTTTAACTCTGGCATCCTAAAGCTCAGATCCCTGCCTTTGCCTTTGCCCTTGCCCAAGGCTTCCTCCTTTATTCTTTCCACCAAGGATTTTAGCTTTCCTGAAGAAAGAAAGAAACATGGCAGAGTCTGAGTGAAAACCTTGGTTTATTTTTTGTTTCTTACTTGCTGATTTGCAAGTGTAGGAAGGAAATATTTCCATCAAATACAGAGCTGAACCCCCAGGCCTCAGTGGAGTCAGTTGAGATGTCCCAGGTCAGTATGGTACAAGTCCTGCTTCAGCAAAGCAAGTGACCAACACTTAGGGTTTAACTACTTCACAGTTGCTTCCAGAAAGGAAGAAAATCTCACACCTTGCTCAGGCCAAACTCCTGCTGCAGTTGGTGGAAGTGCAGCAGCAGAACAAGGACAGCAAGAGGGGAAAGGCTACCTTAGGACAGTAAAAACCTCCAGAGTAAAGCCCTTTAGTAACTACATTGACCTGCTCATTGCAGCCCTGGGTTACATGAGGTGAGCCAGTCAAGCTCCTAGGAGACATGTGGGACCCCAAGAGGAAGGGGGGTGAAGTGAGGGCATTTATTTCTAAGCAGTTTGGATTTCTGAGTATTTCTCATTCAAACTTGAGCTGCATTTTGGAAGGAAATATCACAGACCCTTGAGCAAAGGTCCAGCTAATCTCCTGATTTCTCCTGTATCTCCTTGCTACATGCCAGCATCAGGACTGACCTGTTTCTGGGGCCTGAACCCCAGAGCTCCACCACTTGGGAACAGAAGTGGTCTTTGCCCTGGGAAATTCAGTTGGAAATCTCAGGATTTAGAAGGACCTGTGCCTAAGCCTGCAGTTCACAGAAGTCCCTGCTTGCTGTCTCTGTGTCTTCTGCTCCATCCTCACATCCATCAGGGTGGAGGGGGTGATAAGCAGTGGCATTATCTCTGCTGTAGGTGATGCTTATGCTGTGACAGCTCCCAGGGGACCATCCAGAAGCCCAAAAGTGCAGATGCTTACATGTGGGGGCTCGGTGTGCTGGGCTTCACCTGGGCCTTCCCATTCACAGGTCTGGGGAGAGAAAAGGGTTTGGTTTACTTTGAGGTGAAAGGAAGAAGAAGCCAGTTACTGCATGGCTGCTGATCAGCTCCTTCAGCCTTGGTCTGCAGCCAGGGACCTCCAAGAGCAGGCTGGAAAGCTCTCCTAAACCTTCTTGGTCCTGGTGAAGGAGCTGCCTACATTTCAACTGGTGACAGCCAGTGGAAGGACTTCCTGAAGGTATACTGGCTAATCAATTGTTACACTAATTAAAGGGCTTTTAAAATTTCCCCTCTGGCTTCTGCACCCTCTTCTCCACATCCAGAAATGAATAGATGAAGAAGAGCTGAGGGCTTTGGGGTTTGGTTTTTTTTTTTTTGGAGTTGGGGAAGCTGTTCTCAATCCCATGAGGACTTTTTCTTACTGCAAAGGGGTTTTCTGCAGAGGAATTTCAAGAGAGGTTTCTTAGGCTGGCAGCATCCTCCCCAAACTGACCAGACCTGACTGGGCTCCAGCAACTGGTAGTTTTATGCTTATTTAATGAGTTGCAGACTTGGCACCTGTTGGCACTGAAGATAAATTTGTGGTGGAGGATGAATCCTTCAGCTGCCAGCAAGAATCCTAAGCCAGATCCTGAGGTGTTCTTTAACTGAGTGAATTAACCCCCCAAAAGCTTCACTCCAGTAAGTGGGAACTGCTCAGAGCAGCAGGAATTCCCTCTCTAAATAAGAGCTTAATTGCTTCAACCAGGTCTGGGTCACATTGGTGGTAGGAAGAGTGGCTGAAGGCATTGAGCTCAGTGCCTCTTCCCTCAGACTCTGGTGTCACTCAGGCAATGATTTCTGATCTGTTCTACCTTTAAAAAAAGATTAATTGTAGGAATCTGCTTTCTATTCTATATTCTATATCTATTCCATAGAAGGAATTTCTTCCTGAGTGATCTGGCCAGCTAAAAACCTATTCACTTGCTTACTGTGAAACCCTTGGATGTGCAACAAGGAGTTTGATGTAAGAGACACTTGATTTTCAAGGAGCAAAGCTCCAGAGGTGTGACCAGACTGTTCCAGGCTTTCTCAGAGCCCAGCTTGGCCCACTGCTAGCCCAGCACTGGCCCAGCTGGAGCAGCAGCAGCAGCAGGGCTTTGGGTGCCCAAGTGCTCTCTCTTTGCCACAAGCCCAAGGGTGCACTGGCAGCAGAAGGCTTGCAGTGGTTTTCTGCAGAGCAGGGGAGGGGAAGGAACCAGCTACAGGGAGGCTGGTTTGCAGAACCAAAATGTGTGTCACACTCAGAGGCAAAAGGATTTCTTGTTCCAAATTGGGCAATTCTTCTTCTGCTGGTGTTATCCTGGTGACTCAGGGTGGTGGGTGGGTTGGGGAGGCAGGAGGGAAAGCATTAAAATAGGGTTTCTGTGGTTAGAAAATAGATTAAACTCTAAAGCTCTACATATCTGCACTGCTGCTCCTCAGGAATGTCACCAGAAGTGCACCAGCCTCTCTGCTGCTGTCACCTAGTGCCTGCTGGGGACATGCAGGGAGAAAGCCATGGTGATGTTGATCCAAAGTCGTGCAGAGGGGGAGCTGGGATGCACTAACTTCCATGAGCACAGGCTGAAGGGTCCAGTGATGAAGGACAGTGAACAGTTTGGGCAGGGGAAAGGATGAAATAGAGTTACCCCCAGGCTGGAGTTGGAGAGGTGCCCTGGGAGCACACAGATGTGCTGTGAATTATGAGCAGCAGGTGAGACACAGAGTTTTTAGGCTGCCACAGACACCTCCTGGCTCTCTGTCCAGTGCCCACTGCAGTGTCAGTGCTTAGGGGTTTGAATGAGTTCATATTAAAGAACACAAAAAACAAACAGGAGAAGAGAATTGGCTCTCTTCTTCTGCCCTCAATTCATCCCACCGTCCTCTCCCACACACCCTCCACTGGATGAAGAATGTTTAGGTCACTCTTTGACACCTGCCTGCTCTATCCCTCTGGGGGCTGAGCTGCTGCTGAGCTGAAGAGAGAAATACCAACACTTGTCACTTACTAACCTCTTACATCTGCATCTTCGCCTCCTGGTTTCTAAAATGAAAAGAAGAGAGAGAAAAATGGTTTAGTTCCAAGTCACAGCTCAGGGAAGAAGCATCTCAGCAGCTGTTTGTCCTCAACAGCAGAGAAAGCAAGCTGAGCGCTGAGGAGAGCCGTGCCAGGGAGCAGTGCTGCAACTCAAGCCAGCAGCACACTCCCTGTTCTCATGGCCACTGCTGATCAGTTATGATTTATGATTCTGTTTAGTGTCTGCAGTGATTTTGACCTGTTGCTGAAAATGCAAGCAAGCTGATTGAGATTCATCCCCATTTTAGCACCTCCAGCCTTCCTTGGGGATGTCTTCTGCAAGAGGCCACCCCCAGCCACCGGTTGCAGCCCCAGGTCAAGATCTACCCTGGAGGGCTGAGGCTGCCTGCTGCAGAAGGGCCCTGGAGCTATTGGCTTTGCACTGAGAGGTCACATGGAAGGGCAGAAGGAAATCACTGAGTGGCATTCGTTGCAGGTTGCTGGGGAATCCTGGTGCACCTGGAAAGCTGCTGGGGACTTCCAAGGGGGGTTGGACCATCTCTGGGGGTTCTGCTGCACCATCAGTTGTTTCCCTCAAGAAGAGTGATTTTGGGCTGTGGCTTATGGATGTTTTTTCCTTGATTGCTCCCCATTCCTGTGGTGATTAGTATTTTTCAAGGCTGAAGGATTCTGGGGTTTTGGGGGTTTTCTTTTGGTATTTTTTGGGTTTTAAACTGGGTAAAATCCTCTTGCATCAGCTGCAGGCTGCAGGGGCAGCAAGGACCCAGTTGGGTGAACTCAGCAGCAGAGGAGCTGAGCTGCTTTGATGAAATGGATGTCACTTCTGGGGGTGTCAGAAGGTTGAACAGATTTCTGTGAGCATTAAATTGTTTTAAGGACATTTCCCCTCACTGCTTGCCCAGGGTAACTTATAGACATATGAAACTTGAGATTCCACCAAAGGACTTTAGCCTACCTGGAGGTTTTTCCTTTCTGCTTTAACCATAGCAGGCTCTGAACCTCTGTAGTTAAGTTGCTCATTTGGTTACAGCTCAAGCTGCTCATGGGAGTCCTGGAGTTTGGATTCTAGCCCTTTTTTACCTCCCTTACACCATTTTGAGGACAACAGAGCCAAAGCAGTTTGATCAGGGTAAGCTTTCTCTGGTACTAATTGGTTTTTCACCCCTGTAGTGTAGAAATTGATAATTATTTCCCAGCCTAAGGCTACTGATGAGGAAAATGTGGACACTGATTTTTTCCTTTCTTATTAAACATTATCCTCTTCCTGTGCTGCCAGTGTCCTGGTTAGCTGATGTGTGTGTAAGGGGCATAGCTGGAGGATCCATTCCCCTGAAGGACAGGGCTGTGGGTTTGGGCTAGAGGAACATCTCCGAGGAGATGGTGGAGGAGGCTTACGTTGACACAGGCAGATGGTGATCACCAGGGCAATGAGAAGCAGGAGGCAGGCACCTGCCAGGGGAATCCAGATGAAGATCTCACAGAAGAAATTCAGCTTTTTCTTGCTGGTCTCTGCAGGAATAGAGAAGAAGAAAGGTTCACCTTGGCAGCCAGCTCTGGTGGAGCCACGGGAGCTGCCTGGTGTTGAAGCAGAGGCTTCCTCTGGCCCTCCAGGGATGTCCCCAGGTGCAGCATGGCCCTTTGCTGGTGCTGCTGTTCTCAGCATTTCCCTGGGGACTCTGGGGAGGACATGGAGCCAAAAGTTTTCTTGTGTCCCCTGCCAAGGCCAAAAGCAACATCAGCCCCGGAGGCTCTGCCCTCCCTCCACCTCTTCTCCCTGTGCCCAGACATGAAACATGATCCTTAGCCTTTCCTACATGGGATGAAACAGTGGAGTTTGATCCTTCTGACCCTGGCAGAGTTCTCAGGATGTTCCCTCTGCCCCCATCCCAGAATTCCTGCTGGATCCCCCTGGGTACCAGTGGAGCATAGCCCAGCTCTTCCCCTCTCCCTCTGAGCTACCTGGATCTGGAGTCTTCAGGCAGGAGTCCTGTTCGGTGACGTTGTGCAGAGTGGTGGGTGCTGCTGTGGTGGGTGCTGCAAGGGAAAGAGGATGGATACAGCACCTAGGGAGATGCAGGAAGGTAGCTGTGTCCTCCCTTTCTTCTGTTCTCCCACCCCCGCCAGGACACGGCTGCTCCTGTGGCCAGCACAGGGCTCAGGTCTGGGGAGACTTCACAGAGCCCATTGTGGGTGGTGACTCCCTCAAGAAAGGTCTCCCAAGACCCAACATGGAGCTGCAGGCTCCTTATTTCTTGCTTTCTGCTACCATCCTCAGAAAGGCTGAGTGCCACGAGCCTGGTAGGACTTTGGGGACCTATGTGAGGTGAAGGAGATGGTGATGGACTTGGCTTTTAGTCAGTTCCCTTCAGAGCTATGCATGGGATGGAGAAAAGGAGATGGGGAGCTGATGCTGGGTCTGCCCCATCAGCTTTGCCTTGGGGCAGGAGAAGAGATGGTGAGCAGGAAACCTCTGGCAAGAGTACCAGTCTGTTGGTCACAAGATGCTTTGGGCAAGCAAAGAGGGGAAAAGAGGGTTTGTGGGAGCAGGGACTGATGAAAAAAGGTATGGGCAGGGGGTGCTGGGCAGTTTGGCAGAGCTAGGTGAGGTGGGGTTGGAGGTGTTGCTGACCTGGGAGGAAGGCAGACAGGCTGGGGCTGAAGTACAGCTCTTGGTTATGGTTCATGAGGCAGAAGTACTTGCCCTCATCCTGTGGCTTGAAAGACTTCACTTCCAACTGGTAGGAGCTGCCCCGTTTCCTCGCATCAAAGCGTGGAGATGACTGCTGGTTCCCCTCATATGTGACCCGGAGCACGGAAGAGATGAAGGCAATGAAGTGCAGAGTCCCCCACTTGTCCTGCAACAGCCAGTATGCTCCACTGTCCTCCTTGGGGGTCTGACACTCCATCTCCAGCTTCTGTCCCTCCTGGGGATTGATGGTCCCGGTGTCACAAAACTTGACCATCAAGCGGTCCCTCTGGCCATGGATCTCAGAGCAGCCTGTGGGAGAGAAATCCTCCTGGGAGCTGCTTGGGAAGAGCCATGGCCCCTCCAGGCAAACTTTGTGCCCTGTCCATGGGGTGCCAGGTGAAATGCAAAGGGGAGCACCAGGCTGTCTGGATGACTGGAAGGTTTTATGGGAGTCCTTGCTGGGACTGGGGTGGGGATGCTCAGCAATCAGCCATCCAGGCTTTAAAGATGGGTCCTGCCCACCAGGAAAGCCTTTCAGATGCCTCCTCAGGGACATTACCCTTCCCAGTCTCTTGGAAGTTCCTCTCTAGAACCACTGACTCCTAAACCCCTTTTTTCCCCTTCCCTTGTCCCTCCAAAACCACTTCTCCAACTGGCTCCCTTCATGGTGTCCATGGTGCCGTGGCCACCCTCCAGCTGCCCTGTGCTGCCTGAGGCCATGCCACCTTCACCTCCACGATGACTGAGGAAACCTTAAAGTCAGCCTTTTTCATAGCACCATGGAGTGGTTGGGGCTGGAAGGGACCTCAAAGATCATCTAGTTCTAAACCCCTGCCATTGGCAAGGAGATCTTCCAAACAGAAACTGGTTTGCTTTTTGTCCTCCCTTTAACCATCTAGCCCAGTCTCTTGGGTTCAGAGGAAGGAGTTTCCTTGCCCCTCCTGGTGAAAGTGATGCTCAACCCAATGTCCATACTCACAGAGCCCCAGGGCCAGCAGAAGGAGCAGCACAGGAGAGCTGGCCATCTTCTCCGAGGGGTGGCCGTCCTCGGGTGCTTGCGGTGGAGCAAAGCTGAGCTTTCGCACTTGGCTTCGGAGCCTGCTTTGGAGAGGATGTGATGTCATCAGGACCCTCTTGGGTACAGACTGTGTTTGGCATCTGCAGCACAAGAGAGGGAAAAAAAGGTTTCTGAAGAAGCTCAGTTCTGATCTAGGATCTGAGCTTGTTGATGGTTACCAGTTCTTGATGGTGTCTCAAGGATTTTCCCTCAATGACTTCCCTAGAGGCTCAGACTGGGGCTGCTAGTACCTGAGGTAGGGTCACCCCACTGCAGCCTGCTGTTGCCCAGCCCTTTGGGGCTTCCCAGCAGCTCCAGCTCTGCAGAAGGCACAGACAAGCCTCATGCTTGAGCTGCAGGCCCCAGGTTGCCTTTTCCTTGGCCAGGATTCTGCTGCCTTCGCTCTGCCAGCTCAAAGGCTCTCGTGCTGGCAGCAGAAGACCCCATGCCTCCTCAGCCAGGGCTGTTCCATGGCATAGACCCAGATGTGCTATTGATCTCCAGGCTCACATGGCACACACATGCAGCCAACTCCTTCAGCTGCTCGATTGTTCTCTTTGCAGCTCTTCATTGCAGCTGCTCTGCAGGAGCTGCGCTCTGCAAAGCAGGTGGTCTGTGACCTGAAACCCACCAAGAAAACCTCCTGCCCCGGGGAGGGGGAGGGAGGGTGCATTCTGTGGGGCTTTGTTTAACATCTTGTGGTTTTCTTCTCTAACCACAGGTGCTTCCACTCTGCCAAAACACCCTTGCACCCTTCACAGAGAGGGCCCTTGCTGCTGCCTCCAGGTGACCACTTGCACATAGATGTGGGTGATGCTTCCTGGAGCTCTGAGCCTACAGGAGCAACAGTCTGACCAGGCGTGGAGGCTGTGGGCTGGGCTGTTGGTTATTTGTTCCTTTGGGCACTTCCTGCCTTCCCTGCTGGTTATTTTTCTCTGCAAGGTGGTGGGGATTTTTGTAGCTCCTTGTCCTGCCTCTGTCAAGAGCCAGGTCCTGCTGACTTGGATGCCATTGCTGTTGTGGCTGCTCCTTGGAGATGAGTTATGGAAAATGGTGGAGGAGCTGGGTTTGTATCACTGGGCATAGAAGCATGTTAGTGAGTGAGGAAAGCTCCTCTTAGGCCTGATGAGATGTCTGAAATTCCTACTTCTGTGAGGCTGTGACTTGTGATGTCCTTGGAGAAGTCAGGAGCCTTTGTGGCCAGGACACAGCTGCTCAGAAGCTTATCTCCTTGGCTTTTTTTGGGCCAAGCATTAAGGGCTGAATGTAACAGAATCCCAGAATCATCAAGGTTGGAAGAGACCTCTAAGATCTTCAAGCCCAACCATCAATCTAGCAGCCCTTTGCCACTGAGAAAATCGTGGGTGCCTGCAGGTGAAGCTTTGCAGTGTTGAGTTTTTCAAGGGTTTGAGCTTTGCTGGGAAACACCAAAAAATGCTGATGCAGATGGTGCAGATGTTCTCCTTGTAGAGCATGGGAGACCATGGAAGTGTCCACAGCAAAGCAATGAGTCCACAAGCTGGTTCCAACCACCACCCCCCTGCCTGCTGCAGGTCAGCTCTGTGCCCCAGCCCACCTCACCCCTTCTTCCACCGTGGGAGCAGGATGGAGCAAGCCTTACCCTGCCCAAGGTGTGAGTCACATGGACGTTTCTGCTCTTTTTCTCTGCTTATGGTGAATGCATCCAGCCAGGATGTTGGGCACCAAAACACGGGGTGCAACCAACCTCCCCCACCATGAGGCTGGGCAGGGAGGAGGGCTGTGGCTTAGGAGACATCTCTGACCCCAGTGCTACGTGTGTGATCTCACCCACCACGTTTCCTGTCGCTCCCTCCCCACATGGAGAGCTGGATCTGCAGGATGTGCAGGCAGCATGAAGCACAGCACAAAACCTTGCTGTTGGGCAGCTACCTTCTGGGACAGGCAAGACATCCTTAGAGGAGCTGGGTGCATGATGCTCTTCCACATTACAGCATGGCCTGTGGCAGAAACCACAGCTGAGTGCCACCATAACTGATGTATCTTCAGGTCCCACTACGGGAGGAGACGCTGGGCTGGATTTTCAACCCAGTGGTCAGGCTGAAGGTCTACACCATGGAGAGAGGAGAGCTCAGGAGTGCCTGTGGTTTGCATGTGATATTGTAAAGGGATGTGATGTCTACACCATGGAGAGAGGAGAGCTCAGGAGTGCCTGTGGTTTGCATGTGATATTGTAAAGGGATGTGATGTCTACACCATGGAGAGAGGAGAGCTCAGGAGTGCCTGTGGTTTGCATGTGATACTGTAAAGGGATGTGATGTCTACACTGAGAGTCCCCGGAGGAGAGGCCAGTGTTGGCCACAGAGCTGGAAACATGCAGCTACAGTGGAAAGATAGCAAGTGGGTATCTGGTGAGTGACAGTTGCAGTTGATGTTCTACAAGCCCCTGAAGTGCTTCAGCTTTGCCAAGAAGGGGGCAGCTAGTTGCTCACCAACCACAGTTTCGCTTCACGCCGGAAGAGTTGTGTGCTGGAGTCTCTACATTTATTGTTGGGTTTTTTCCCTCCCTTTGAAACACAAGTTTGTGATTTGTGACTGAATTTTGAGACCTTCATTAAAACTTTCTGCTGCTCCTCACAAAAGAGGTCCTCAAAGGTTAGCAACAGGAGGAACAGCAGTGCTGAAGCAAACACAACCCAGTGTCAGACACAAGCAGGAGGCAGAGATGCTTGAGGACATCTCCCTGGGACATCCCTGGTGGGATGGGATCTGGGGTTGGGGTCCCCATCAGCTGGGTGGCCTGAGAAGCCTGGGTGGGCATCACAGCCTTGGAAAGCTACCTCAGCGTGGTCCACTGCAGCATCAGTACTGCATCCTGTAGGGGAAACACCCATCACAAGAAGCACCCATGGCCAGGACTGAGGCTAAGTCCTCCAAAAAATCTAAGCTGGAGAGTGACATATCCCTGAGGGTGGGAGGGGAGGAAAGGAAAGGAAAGGTCAGACCAGAGGCATAGTCCTGTGACACCACCAGGCTTTGCGCTCACACAAGCTCTTCCCACACCTCATGTGCTCCAGCTCTGGAGCCACAGGAGCTCTTGGGCAGCTGAAGGACACAGACGACGTGCAGGACAGGAGATCCCCACTGCTCCCCCAGCAGTAAAAACAGCTGCTGGACTTCCCACCCATAGAATCATAGAGTCATTAAGTCTGGAAGAGACTTCTAAGATCATCAAGTCCAACCATTGACCCAAAACCACCATGCCATCAACCATCTCCCCAGGTGCCATACGGACATGTTTTTGAACCCCTCCAGGGATGGTGACTCCACCACTGCCCTGGGCCATGCTGGATCAGGAGGTATCTAGGCCACCTTCCCCTTGCCCTCTCTGCAGATGGTGCAGCCCTTGCACCCACAGCTGTGGGGCTGGCAGACTGAGCACCTGCTGCCTGCACCCAGAACTGTCCTGGATTTCCTGCCCCATGTCAGCCTTGTGGCCCTGGGCAGTGGCTGAGCCACGTCAACATCCCTGAGGAGACCTCCCCTTGCTGCTGGCACTGCTCAGTGCTCAGCACCCATGGGCACCAGGGGCACCACGGCTATGGCTCAGGGCTCAGCACACACAGCATCATTTGGAGCTCAGCATCCAACAGGTGAGAAGCTGAGCACCCACAGAGCCTCATTCAGGGCTCAGCACACATGGACATTGCCCAGGGCTCAGCACATCTGGATATTGCTCAGAGCTCAGCACACCCATGGAGATTGCTCAGGGCTCAGCACACACTCACATTGCTCAGGGCTCAGCACACACATGGAGATTGCTCAGGGCTCAGCACATGCATGGAGATGGCTCAGGGCTCAGCACATACATGGAGATGGCTCAGGGCTCAGCAAACACATGGACATTGCTCAGGGCTCAGCAAACACATGGAGATGGCTCAGTGCTCAGCACACACATGGACATTGCTCAGGGCTCAGCAAAAACATGGACATTGCTCTGGGCTCAGCACACACTGACATTGCTCAGGGCACAGCACACCCATGGAGATGGCTCAGGGCTCAGCACACACTGGCTTTGCTCAGGGCTCAGCACACCCTGACATTGCTCAGGACTCAGCACACACTCACATTGCTCAAGGCTCAGCACGCACATGGAGATTGCTCAGGGCTCAGCACACACTCACATTGCTCAAGGCTCAGCACGCACATGGAGATTGCTCAGGGCTCAGCACACACTCACATTGCTCAAGGCTCAGCACGCACATGGAGATTGCTCAGGGCTCAGCACACACTCACATTGCTCAAGGCTCAGCACGCACATGGAGATTGCTCAGGGCTCAGCAAACACATGGAGATGGCTCAGGGCTCAGCACACACTGGCTTTGCTCAGGGCTCAGCACACACTGACATTGCTCAGGGCTCAGCACACCCATGGAGGTTGCTCAGGGCTCAGCAAACACATGGAGATGGCTCAGGGCTCAGCACACACATGGAGATTGCTCAGGGCTCAGCAAACACATGGAGATGGCTCAGGGCTCAGCACACACATGGAGATTGCTCAGGGCTCAGCAAATATATGGACATTGCTCAGGGCTCAGCACACACTCTGACATTGGTCTGGGCTCAGCACACACTGACATTGCTCAGGATGGTTCCCATCGGCCGTGCCTTGCTGCTGGGCTCAGATCCAGCCACCAGCCTCCTCTGCCTGCTCTTATCAGAGGCAATGTTGGCCTTCAGACCCTGCCAGGTGTTTGACCTTGTCTAGTGCAAGGCTTTGTCTGCCTTTTCTCTCCCACTCTGGGCTGATTGCAGTCTCCTGTGGGAGAAGATGCTCTCCCAGGCCTGCTTCCCCCGCAGATGTTTCTGTGGTTTAACTCTTGCTCAGGCAGAGGCCACAGCTCTTGCTCACCATGCAGCCATGTCCCCCATGGACCACAAGACACCAACCTGCAGAGCAAAATGTCTGGGTGATATATTGATCGTTTCTAACAAAAATGTCTCTCAAAGGGCTTGACAAGCTGCTCAGTGACCTGCTGCTGCTGTCTGCTGGTTCCTCTCCTGGTTTATTAGCAAAGTCTTGTCAACCAGCATTAGCAGGAGCAAAACCAAAGCACACACAGGCTGTCCTGTGAGTGGACAGAGAGAAGAGGCAAGAAGCTTTTGCAGGATCACAGAATCTTGAAGGTTGAAAAAGACCTCCAAGGTCATGGAGTCCAATAGTTAACCCAACACTGCTAAGTCACCACTAAACCACGTCCCTCAGCACCACATCCACATGTTTTCTGAACACCAGAGCATCCTTCTCTCGTGCCAGCCACGATGTTCACCCTGCTCAGCACCCTTTGAGAAGTGCTCAGCATGCTGCAGGATTCAGCCTGGTCCTTTTGCCAGCTCTTGTATCAAGGACAAACATGAAACTCATGGTCCATGGCAGAAAAGAAATGTCTGCCTTGCAGTGCAAGCTCATGTGTGCCCCTGCAATGTCCTCCTCAGATCACATCCAGACAGGGCTCAGCACCGTGCAAGGAAGGGTCCATATCTTCTCCCTGCCTGCTCGAGGTGAGAGGAGCCGGTGGGATTTACTGCTTGTGAATGCGCAGCCACAGCCTCCGCCGCAGACCTGGGGAGAGACGGTGTCTGTCAGCACCAGGGCCTCCCCCCAGCTCCCCATCCTGCTCCCGGGCTCTGACACCCCTCCCTGTCCCCCGGGGCTGTCAGGATACTCACGGTGTAAACGGTGGGCTGTGGGGATCAGGCTCAGAAGGAGGACCAGGATGGTGGTGGCCAGCGGGACCCAGACCAGGGGGCTGCAGGCACCTGGAGAGCAAGAGGGGACACGGTGGGAGGGGAGCTGGTCCCTCAGTTCAGCACCCAGCTTCATCCTGCACTGGCAGCTTTGGGGGATGAAGAGCAGGGTGGGAAAGGGAGAAAAGCAAGGCAGGTCCTCAGGGAGGGGTGGAGGACATGGCCATCACCCTGGGGTATCCCTTGGGGACGCATTACCTCTGAAGGTATTATCCATGAGACACAACAACCTCTTTGGTGCTGTCCTCTCTGCCATGGCAATTCACCATGGCTGCAGGACTGATGCTGCACCCACGGGGGCTGCATACTCAGGGTGCACCAGAGCTCAGGCAGAGCTAAATGGAACTACATCTTGGCCCCTAAAATCTTGGATATCCCAGGGAACCTCTCCTATTGACAGAGATCAGCTCCATCAGAGCAGTAGGTCTAGGTGGTCCTGGATGCCCACCCCTGCAGGGTGACCTTGTGGTTTTCCCCAGCCCAGGCCAAACCCCAGCTGAACCCTGGGGACCCCCAGGAGCTCAGCAAACCCCTTTGGCAAGGCAGCCTGAGCCCATCTGGAGCTGTACCTTTGCTGTCAGCATCTTTGCCTTTGGTTGTGTACCTCAGGGGCTTTTTTTTGGAGAGCGGTGCCTGAGTGGTCTTTGGAGGCAGAGGCAAGGCATCAACTGGTGGATCAGGAGGAGAAGAAGATGGTCAGTGTGGCACCAAGTGCACTGGAGAGCTCAAACAACAGGCAAGAAAGGCTGGAAATTTTGGCTTTGGAAAGTAGCCCCCTCCAATAATCCCTGTGAAGAGCTGGGTTATCTGGAGAGGTCAGGAGCTTGACCTGAACCTCTTGGTGGCCACAGAAGTTACCAAGAACTTCTGTAAGCATTAATAAAACAACATATTAGGCAAACAAGGACAGGAGGCTAAGGTAGAGAGAAAGGAAACTTCCTCAAGCTACATTTGCTGCCAGTCACCATCTCATCAGCACTGCCCAAAGCACTGGTAACAGATTCCAGTAGCACTGGGAGGTTCAGCTCTCTCTAAGTTGGTCAGGAGAACAGGCCAGGAGCTGGACATCATCCCAGTAATGCCATTAAATAACTGTAGATTTGCCTGCTCTAACTCCACTTAGCCACAATTTGAGGTGATTCAAAACTGGTTTTATTCTTCCTTTTTTTTCCTGCTTCTCTTCAGGATTAGAATTCTTAAGGAAACCAGGGGAAGATGAGACATTAAGTGCCTGGGATTTTTCTGGGCAACTTCTCCATTGCATTCTAGCAGATACAAAGAAAAGGCAGGTAAAAACAATCTGTTTTATCATGGGTACTAAAGGAAAAACAAGAAACCATCCAGCAAAGCCTGAGTCCTCCCAGAGCACCTGGTGTTTGGTTTGAAATTGGAGTGCCCTTGATCATGCTGCATTCCAAACCTGTTTTTCATGCTTTGCTTTGCAGAGAGCTATGTGTCCAGTTGATAAAAGCAAAACAAAACAAAAGAGTTCTCCTTTAGCTTAAACAAAGTTTTCTTGGAGCCTGCAAGAATCCAAAAGGCATCTCAAGGTGTTTTGGACAAAAAATGTAACAGAAGAGTTGGGACTCAGGGGCTGCTTCTGAGCCAGCAGCTGGAGCTGCATTGAGGTTAAATAAGTTATTTACCTGTCCATAAACTTGCAAGGAAAAAGCTAAATCCTACTTCAAACACATTAATATTTCTACATCTTCTCCTGTTCTGTGGTCAAGGGGAAAATGGGCTGCAAGGAGCTGCTCTGTGCCTCAGGGACTGTGAAGCATCATCCCTCGATGCCACCAGCAACCAGCTCTGGTTTCTCCTCACTGACGCTGGGTTGGAAGCTTTGAGGAACAAACCCCAGTTCAATCCTTTATGTGAAGGACAGGCTTGGACCCTGCAACCAGATCCACCCCAGCCATGCCAGGGGGGATGTAGCTTGATGCTGCTCTTCTCACTTGGAGGAAGGGTAAGGAAGAAGCAGGGCATGGAAGGACCTGGGAGCTGATCAGGGCATACCTCCAGCCTTTCATCCTAAGTACCCACAGGGGATGGATGAGAAAGGCACAGGGCATGGCAGTATCAGGAGCTTCCCCTGGAAGTCCTAAAACACCAGGACCAATGTGGTACTCAAGGCATAACACAGCAAAAGGATTTTCACATGGAGCTGACCCAAAATTGACCTGTTTTCTCTGTTTTCTTGCCTTACCTGGTCTCACAGGTCTTCACAGGGAGACCCGGAGCCCCAGCCTCACATCTCAAAACTGGGAAGGGTCTTCCAGCACACATCACCCCCTACCTAGGGGAACTCAGCATGTTTGGGAGCCCTGGGGATGAACCTTACCCACACCCAGCTGTGTCCCACTGCCCAGGAGGAGCTGGGAGGACTGGAAGATGGAGCAGTAGTAGGTGCCATTGTCTGAGGCGTGGAGGTCACTGATGTGCAGGCTGTAGGAGGTGAAAGAACTTGTCCCACGGGCACTAAACTTCTTCTGGCTGATGTTAATGCCATAGTTGGATTTGCCCACAGGGTTGGAAAATACCAGGAACTGGAAACCTTGCCTCTCCTGGCTCCAGTGGTACCAGTACACCCCAGCATGCTCCTTCTGCAGCTTACAACGGATTTCTGTTTTACTCTTAGCTGGAGCTAGAATGTGCTCTGGGGTCTGGGATAAATGCAGATTTGTACAGAAACCTGAGGGGAAAAAAGAGACAGGAACACATGGGGATTATTGTCAGTATTTTTCATCTTTCCTAAGCCAGATATTTTTTTGGGGGGCTTAAGAAGATCAAGTGAGCACAGACCAGGGATCACACGAGAAAGAAATGGGACATCTTTATCAGGACACTACAGAGCATCTTCATCAGGACACAGAACACCTTTATCAGGGTACAGGGCATCCATATCAGGATGCTCCACATCCCTTCAGAGGACTTTTTGGGTTCCCCAGCTGTTTTTTGGTCAAGCCCAGCTGTACAGGTAGAGTTTGACCTGTAAATACTCCTCTAGGGAGGAGGCTCAGCGGCAGGGAGAGGGATGGAGGGATGCTGTTGAGAGAGTCCTAGGGATTCTATGTGCAGGGAAGGACAACCCCGCCTGCTCCTGTGGATGCCCCTCTCCTGCCCTCCTTTTCTCTACCATTTTTCAGAGAGGCTTCACCTCTCTTTCAGCAGATCTTGGGTTTTTTTGAACCTCTTCAGCTATTTGCCGGATCTTTTGTTTTAACAAAGATGTGACACTGATAAATTTCATCTCAGGTGCAGAAAAAGACCAAAAAAAACCATGGGAAAGCTCTCAGAATGAGCCAGTTTGATATTAGTCTTCAGGCAACATTATTTTTGTGGGCATTTTGGGACCCAAGGAAGGACTGGGGGTAAGGGGTAAGCAGAGAAAGCTTCGGTCTGGCATCACATCGCTGTGTTTGGGCTGGAAATTATCTGGGTTCTGTTTGGCTCCAGCAGATGTGAGCAGTGCCTGTGTGGGAGCCAGGATGTGTCCTTGGGAAAAGGATAACCAGTGGCTCCTGGTGCTATCTGCTCTGCAAAGAGTCCTACAAAGCTGCAGATACTCCCAGACCGGCTGAAAAACAACCGTCTGAAGATAAGGATGTTCTTGCTTCCCTACCTCTGCTTCCCAGGTGTTGTTTAAAGCTGTGCAAAAAACTCAACAAAATGTGGGTTTGGGGCTTTTCTTTTACCTTAAAATATCCTGATTCCCCCCAAATCCCAAAGCTGCTTATGGAAGCTGTTGCAAACAGCCTCCTGCAGCTTGTGGTGTGAGGATGGGTTTGCAGGACCACCAGGGCACCTGAAGCCGTGGCTGTGGCCCATGGCCCTGATATCCCCCCTGTGCCTGATGGGGACAGGCAGGGGAGAGGGCTCTGGTGACTGACCCCATCGCTGCTACCACACTGCAGAGACCTGCAGGCTTCAGCCTTACTATTGCAGTGGCCAAATTCAGGCGTTGTACAGCAGCCACAGCATTTCACCACCTCCTCTGTCTCTCTGAGACTATAAATGTCTCATTATGATTAAAATACAGCATTTTTGGAATTTGGAGTTAAGTCCTCCCCAGCTTTGCTCTGGAAAACACTCGTGTGTTGTTTCAGGGGGTGAAATGTGTGCCCGTGGGGCATGGTGGCTTCAGGGTCTCCTTGGCTGCCCTGAGGTCTGACTCTGCTGGTCATGGGAAACTTCACCTCCTATGAAAACCTTTTCCTCAAGATGTTGGAGAAATTATTAGATGAATCAGAAAGGATTCTAGAAAATGCTCAGCTCTGAGCCAGTGGTCAAGCTCCTACGGGGTGAGTTGAGACAGAGCTGGAGGAGAAAAAGGCTCATCCTCTGCTGCACCTTCATCCTCCCAAACCTTCCTATTCCCTTTCCTTCGTATATTCTGGCAAGGGACCATGAGGTATCCAGGTGGGATGAGTTGGTTTCCATGTGCTTGGCCAGATCATCCTGTAGCACCTTGAGAACAATCCCTTTTCCTTTGGCACATGCAGAAAAAACTCATTTATTGGGGTTTCCTCAGTGAGGAGACTATCCTATAGATCTATAGGAGATAATTCCCTGTATATAGGCACCTGTGAAGTGCCTTGGGCTGTTGGCTGCCGTGGCATGCTGGGTCTGGATGACCATCATGTAATGCAAACAGTCCCTAGGGAGGATGCTGGGCAGCTGGGCACCCAGGTTGGGCAGCATTTCAGGGGATCAGTTTAAGCCACCACCCTATATATACATTCAAGGGTGTTTCAAGCTCTCAGCACTTTCTACCTAAGAATCCATTGAACAATTTGTCCTCTAAAACCCTGAATCTACCACTTTGCCGTGACATTGACTGTAGGGATTCAGTCCAGACCTCCTGCAACATGTCTGGAACGAGCAGAAGACAGCCTGGGTTTAGAACCTGCTGAATCCTGCTGGGGCCATCAGGAAGCATCCAGTCCTTGGATGAAGTTAGGAGAAAATTCTACGTGATGTTTATCGTCTTCATGTTACGGAGGCAGCATAGGAGCTGCTTTAGCTTCTCCATCAACAGCTTCCCACAGTCTGTCTGCACTAAAAGGATGCAGTAAAAACAAACTCTGGAGGGTCTATAGCATTCAATACTGCACTAGAAATAGGATAGGATAGGATAGGATAGGATAGGATAGGATAGGATAGGATAGGATAGGATAGGATAGGATAGGATAGGGTAGGGTAGGATAGGGTAGGATAGGATAGGATAGGGTAGGATAGGATAGGATAGGATGGACTATTTCAGTTGGATCTACAATGATCATCTAGTCCAAATGCTTGACCCTCTCAGGGTGACCAAAAGCTGAAGCATGTCTGATGGCATTGCCCCAATATTCTGGAGATTTATACTATACCTCTATGGATTTCCATTGTCCAGATGTGAAACACACCCCACGCGCCGGAGCCATGTGAAGGGGAAGTTTGGAGGTTCCAACATGGTTTGGGATGCCCTTAACCCTTAAGAGATGTGTCCCTCTTACCTAGGATCTGGAGGCAGATGCAGATATGGAGCCATGACTGGGCCATGGTGCTGGACTCAACAAGGATGGAGAGGTTTTGTGTCAGCTCCTCCTTTTCCCCACGGTCGCCTCGTGGTGGTCGGACTGGTGGTAGGACCCAGGAGATTCTCCTCCGTCCCGGCGCAGACGTCTCACCAATGGTCGCCAAAGAGCATCTGCTGCAGCGGCACCCAGAGCTTCAACCCAACAGTTTCTTCTGCTCTGAGCCTCCAAAGCAGGTGTGCCTCAAGGCAGCAGTCCCACGTGCTCCTCCAGCATTGCAGGAGATCCCCTGAAACCCCCTTTAGGAACTAAAAAACCCCCAAAGTCATTGATTTTTAATTATTTCTTCATTTTTTGTCACCTAGCTTTCCCTCCTCCTTTTACTCTACCTCTGTGCAATTAAAAACTGACAATTATAGGAGCTTGGCCTTAAAAACAAAAGTAGAGAAGGCTGAACTTTGGTTGGTTTCTCCTCTATTGAAATGAAAATGCATCCAAAAGAGGAAGAAGATGCAACCTGAGCTCTGGGCTTGTTTCCTTCATCAGGAGATGGGTTTTTTTTATCTCCAGGCCTGGAGAAAAAGCTGAACACCAAACTAGTTCACCATAAAGCAGAGGTGTGAGGCATCACTGAAGGCTTTGAAACCAAGAGCAAGAAACCTCAAACAAACACCGTGGCTGAAAACCCACCAGACCCAGGAAATTCTGCTGGAGCTCCCCAGCTCAGCTCTTCTGCAGCTGCGACCCCATGCAGCTGAGACACAGCAATATTACTGACATGGTGGAGGAGATATCAGAGTGGCTTTGAAATGGCTTCAGGAGGGGAAGAGTTGAAGCACTTGGGGTTTTGGATGCAGAGTTGAATACATAGTGTGAAATGACACTGGTGAAATGATCTGGTGTCAGCAGCCTTCAGTATTTCCATGTTTGGGGGAAAACCCAACCAAACCCCCAATTATTTATTCATTTCATTTGTTCTTCCCTCATTGTGTTTATCAAGTGAGTGTTTATCAGGTGTTTATCTGGGGAAGAGAAGGCTCCCAGGAGACCTTCTGGTGGCCTTCCAGGATCTGAAGGGGGCCTACAAGAAAGCTAGGGAGGGACTTTTTAAGGTGTCAGGTAGTGATAGGACTAGGGGGAATGGATGCAAACTAGAGGGGGGGAGATTTAGATTGAACANAGAAGAGCTATGGCTATGGCTATTTCAATCAAATTGGAGTTCCAAACTGTGCTGACAATGTAACTGTACTCTCCAGTAATTATAATTATGTTTCCAAGCTCAGTGGAAAGAATGTTTCAAATATTCTTTGTGTGTTGTTACTTGATTCTTTTTTGTGTTTTTATTATTGTTAGGGTGGTGAGACACTGGGACAGGTTGCCCAGAGAGGTTGTGGAAGCTCCATCCCTGGAAGCTTTTAAGACAAGGCTGGATGAGGCTGTGGGCAACCTGATCTAGTGGGAGGTGTCCCTGCCAGGGCGGTTGGAACTAGATGATCTTTGGGGTCCCTTCCAACTCTGGTGATTCTGTGATTCTATGATTCTCTGTCCCCTTTGGCTGCTAAGCAAGGTTTCGGTTTCTTTTACTCCTTACTTGTGCAGATACTCATGGTCCGTACAAACCTTCATCATCTCCCTCCACATGAGGGCCCTGAGAAACCTCCCTCAGGGTTTGGGTGGTGGCATTTGGAAACTCGTGCTGCAGAGGTTTTTGGGTTCATTTTTGCACCATTTTTCCCCATGCTGCTGTAACACATCCTCTCCCTGTTTTTGTCTGCACTAATTTCCTGCTTGAAGCAGGTTGATAACCACCAAAAGCCTTGCACCAGGGGCTGGGCTGAGAAAATTTAGGGTCTGTTAAGCCCCTCCTTAACCCTTTCTTGGCAGGAGAAAGTAATTTTGGTGCTTTTAAAGATGCTTCAGTGCTTTCAAATGCATCCCAGAGCTTCTAAGGCCTTATTTTTGGAGCTGAGCCTCCAGCAAGGGGTGCAGCAACCCTTGCTTCCATCCCCTCCCTACCAGAGAATGTTGCTTAATGTGAGAAATGCTCCTGCAAGTGGATTTTCTCTTTATCCCTTGGATATTAGAAACAATTTCTTCCCTACAAGAGTGGTTAGGCATTGGCCCAGGATGCTTAAGGCAGTGGTGGAGTCACCATCCCTGGAGGGGTTCAAAAACCATGGAGATGTGGTACTTAGGGACATGGTTTGGTGGCATGGGGGTGTTCGGTTGATGTTTGGACTTGATAATCTTAGATGTCTTCTCCAACCTTAATGATTCTGTGGTTTTGGTGAAGTCAGTGACCTGAGCATGATGTCTCTGCCTGCTGCAGCGGCTGCACCCTCCCCCTTTTCTTACTGCTGCTGTCACCTGGAGCATCTTCTGGCCTCCTGGTGCTGCCAGAGGTGGCTTTTGTCACCGTTACAACATGGACACAGGACATGTTACGCCAGGTGTGAAATGCTGCTGCAAGGTTGGTGACACTGGGCTGTCAAAGCAGACATACTGGGTGGTCTAAGGAGACATTTTGGCTTTAAAGTACTCCCCAGGACATTATGGAGATGCTTCCTCATACTGTTTTTACCTATAGGATGTCTGCCATGGAAAAGAAAAAGGAATATTTGTGATGAAAAGCATAGTTTGTGTGCTGGAAGAGGGATTCATTTTCACTGCTGCTTTGTTTTGAAGCTGCTGCTTATCCCCAGTTGAGCTGTTTACTGATGGCCAAGCTGTTCTCAGGGCTAGGTGCTGCTCCTACAAGTAAACATTCTGGAGGTGGGATGTTCTTGTCTGGCACCTCATGGCCAACAAAAACATAAGCACTGTGGGAATGTGCAGGAGAGCAGCTGTTGTTTATGACATCCCCAGGTTGTTTTGGGGGCTGCTGTGCTGGGAAAAGAACAGGGAGGGGGAAAAGGGAGTGAGGTGAAGCGATCTGTGAGCATAAACATGATCTGCTGCTGACCTTGGTGGGGTACAGCAGCTTCTCCTCCTGAGTGTTTGGCTCATAGCTGGGCCAAGATGGAGGAACTGCTGAATTTGGGGGGTTTTGTGTTATTTTATGGTTCTGTGGTTCAGCAGGACAGTTTATAGGGGGAATTTATTCTTCTGAGATGAAAGACAACCATTCCCACTCCTAGCCCACCTAACTCACCCTGTGGGTCTTCTCCTCAGCCATCCCAGGGGGAACAGTCCCTCTTCTTCTCCTCAGCCTGCATCCTGCCCACCTCACCATGCCCACACTCCTTCCCTCAGTGCTTTCACCACAGCAGCTGCACCTTTGGCTCTATCTTTTCTCTCTATGATGGTTTCTAACAGCAAACTGTTACTGGAGGGTTGGAGCAAAGCATCAGGGTGGAAGAAAGTGGCCTACAGACAAGCAGCAGGACCTGGCTGGTCTTTCCTCTCTGCTAATCTATGTTGCAGCAGGGGGAATTGCAGCTGGGCTGTGAATGCTAGGCTGGAGGAACAGCTGCCATAAAATTAAGGGGAAAAATCCATTCCCTCTGTGCTTCCTGGGATACAAGGGCTGACTTTTGGGACTGGAGAAGGTTGCTCAACCTGGAGTACCAAGGTCCAACATGGCCAGCCCTGCAGCACCTGGAAGTAAGGACCTGTTGAGGATAACAGACTGCTGGATGGAAGGTCCCTAGGACTCAAGAAGCCAAGGGGGTGGGGGGGAACATATTTTTGCTTTTTAACTTTTTGGGAATGATTTTATTCCAGGGAATAGTGTGATTTCTGGAGTAGGGAGGACAGCAGCAATGACAAGGGCAGCATTTTCACTGAGTTAGCTGAGCACTGCTTTTTTCTTAGCGTAGGAGCAAGGAAAGAAGTGATCAAGTGGGTCAGGTTTTCTTTTCTATACTGCTCTGAGCTAAGATGTGGTTGCTAGGGCAAAGGGGGAAGAGGGGAGTGGTCTGCCTGCCTGTGCAGGTGCAGGTTTACAGCTGTTCATCATCTGATGCAATATCACAGTCAAGGCTCCTGAGATGTCATGGGGTACCCTCAGGGTACCTGCCAGCCTGCGGTGGGCTGGTTTGTGGCATGGAAAAATGCTGCTTTTGAAGGCCAGAAGCCAAAATGGATCTGAAGTACAAACTGTATGAACTTTCCTCTCACCCTGTCCACCTCCCAGCAAGCAGATCTGTGCTTGGGAGGCAGTTTGAGGTGTGTTACAAGTGTCAGTTGTGAGCCCCATGAGTGATCTCCACCCAAAGCCCAGGTGCTAAGGGGATGTGCAGCAACTGAGGAGGCCATAGTGGGCCTTGGGGAGAACGGGTGCTGAGGGGACAGGCTTCAGTTCTCCCTCTTCAGGGCACTTGGTGCAAGCAGAGGTGAGCAGGACTGAGCAGTGCCTAACCCTCGGCCCCCCTCAAAAGAGATAAGAGGCAGAGCAGCTGCTTGCATGTGGTTTCAACCTCCCTAATCACAGCTAAAGAAGATAAGGATAGACAAGGAAAGTGTCCTTGGGAAGACAGCGGGAGGCTTGCAACACCTGCAGGATGAAAAGCCACCAAGAAAGTAAGCAGAGGGGTTATCATTTCCAAACAATGTCCTGCCACGGCTATAAAAGCCACCAGGTCGAGACCTCCCTGCCACCTTGTTGCTAAAGGTGCCGAATCGACCGGAGCTCCGCAGCGACCTTCTCCAGACCCTCAGAGACTGTCAGGACATCCAGCCAAGGATTGGTGAGATCTTCTTATTGGGACCCTACTATACCTCTGCTTCGTTTTACCTATTCCCACATCCCTTCCCTGTCCCTTCCCCGGGAGCCGGTGGGTCACAGCGGCTGCCGCTCGGCCACGGCCACCTGTCCTCCCTTTCTCCTTCCCTTGCTACCAGGTCTGGGATCCCTCTGGGGAGGCTTTTCGGAGGGGTGGGTTGCAGGGTTGCAGCCTTCCTCTGCGGGTGGGTTCGGTGCTGTTGGTGTTATGGTAGCTTTGCCCTGAGTTGGACCCGTCTCGAATCGCGTTCTCCTTACTATGATGAACGATATCGTTAGCAACTGGAAGCTGGAGCAGTTCGTGCTCCAGAAGTGTCTGCCCCTGGTTTGGTCCCCGGGATCTTTCCAGGGCCCGGAGGCATATCACCAGCTGTGCCAGCAGTGGGAGAGCTGGTCTGAGGAGAACAAAAAGCCCAAACCCACCAACAAGTGCAAGAAGCGAGCGGCTTTGCAGGGTTTGCTGATGGTGAGCAGGGAGTTGTCTAAGTTGTTGAAGGAGGCTCTTGAGAATGTGCAGAAGTTGGAGCAGGCTAAGGGCGAGCTCAAAATGCAGGTGGACAACCTGCAGGCAGAGGTGCAGGGTTTGTGTGGGGACTCCCTGCGGAGCGCAGTGGAGATCACCCGGCTGGAGAGCAAGCTGGGCTATGAGAAGCTGAAAACGGAGGAGCTGGAGAAGGAGGTTGGCAAATGGATCGGGGAGACCCATGATGCGCAGAGCGCGGTGCGGGCAGTCCTGCAGGACGTCCAGCGTGACCGGGGCACCGGCCCTGATCACAAGGTGTGCCACGCTAAGATCCAGGAGCTGCAGGCAGAGCTGGGGGTCTCGAGGGGCATCATGGCTGCCATCCAAGGCAAGAGGAGCCGGTTTGGGAATAGCGAGGGGGAGGAGACCCTGGACCCTCACCCCCCTCACTATGACTATGAGGATGATGTGTGGGGTGCCAACGGCCCCACCAGGCCATCCCCCTATGCTCCTCTGCGGGAGGAGGTGTGCCAGCTGCAAGGAGGGGAGGGGGAGGCTTCCAAAGTTAAGAAGACCCCCCCCGACGAGCCAGCCAGCCACAGCCCTCTCCAGCCCATAGACACCAACAGGCCTGTGCTCTGGCTTACCCCCGAGCAGCTCAAGACGGTGGGGAAGATGTTGGGGCCTCTGACAAAGGAGACAGCAGTCAACTGGTTGTCCAGGGCCCAATGGCTGCCCAGGTGTCAGAGTGGCAATTCAGTGAGTGACCTGATAGATGTGGTGAGAAAGTGCATGAAGCCAGATGACTTTGCTGCTCTGCCAGGGGACGTGCAGATGGGCAACGTCCAGGACATCGGGGCAGTCCAGTTGGCCGTGCTGAAGGTGTTCTTCCCAGAGGTTAACCCCTTAGTGCTCTTCCACCAGGAGAAGCAAAACCCTGATGAGCGGCCGGATGCCTATGTTAACCGTAAGAAGATGCTTTACCAGATGGCCGGGCTGCCTGGCTCCAAGGAGTCGCCCCTTGATTTTGACAGGCCTGAATTCAAGGAGCCCCTGGTGGTGGGGCTGACCCCTCCACTGAGGGTGATTGCTGGTGGGGATGCGGCCAGAAAGCCGCTGTCAGAGCTGGAGCAGATCCTGACCCAGAACTTTGAGTTGCAAAAGCAGGCATTCCCGGGGTACATGCTGGGGGGCAAGAAAGGGAAAACCTCATCCATGTCCTTCCAAAACACAGGGATAAGAAAAATGCAGGGAGACAACCGAAAAGATCCCGATGGGAAGGGCGGCATGGGGAAGGAGAACCAGCAGGGGCTGAGGTATCAGAAATCCAACCCTTGGCGAGCCGAGCTGAGGAAGCGCCTGATCAAATATGAGAAGCAGGAGGACATCGATGGCTTGCCGGATGCGGAGCTCTTCCGAAAGCTGGCCCTGCACGAGGCCAAAAAGCACAGCAGCTCCAACCCGATTGACCCAGGGTCCAAGGCTCAGCAATAGGGCTGCCAGGCACCCGCATCGCCCCTTTTTGTGGCACCGATTAAGACCGATTCATGGGGGCGCCCGATAGTTGATATGACTATTGGAGGAGGGGTGCTTGGACAAGTAATGGTGATTGATACTGGTGCCTCCTATTCCATTCTGAGTATGGCCCCTGGCGAAGCCGGGGTTTTCCAAACCTGTGAAAGTATTGAATTGACAGGGCCCAATGGCTGTAAATCCCTTGTGCCGTTCACAGGGCCCCTACCCTTTGAAATTGGGACTGCCAAAGGGTCTGAGAAATTTGGGAAAATGGAAATGAAGGGAAAGCAGGGAGTTCTAGCCATCTCGGCCCTGACAAAGATGGGGGTGGTGGTGGACCTGGCAAACAAAGCACTCTTACACTGCCCACAAAGTGATGGCATGGCTGTCATCCCGGGGAGCCACAGGGTGATGTCAGTGAAAGCCCCCGAGCTCCTGGTCCACCCTGAGTGGGAGCCCCGAGTGAAACAGGTCACAGAGCGGTTCCCCCAGGTCTGGGCAAGGAGTAAACTGGACTGTGGGCAGATTGATGCTGTCGTGGCAGTCGAAGGTCCAGATCCCCCTCCTCAGCCTCAGCCCCGGTACCCGGCTGAGGCTGAGGATGGTTTGTGGGACACAGTCAAAACCTTGCTGGAGCAGGGGGTGCTGGTGGAGCAGCAGAGCACCAGCAATGCCCCAGTGTGGCCTCTACGCAAAGCTGATGGGAAAACATGGAGGCTGACAGTCGACTTTAGTGCTCTTAACCATGTCACCCAGCTACGGACCTCGGTGGTGGCCAAATACCCTGACATCATGGCAGCCATCTCCAGGGGATCCCAGTGGTTCTCAGTGCTCAGACTGACCAGCCCATCCTTTGCCATCTCGTTGCACCCCAACTCCTGGCACAAGTTTGCCTTCAGCCTTCAAGGACGGCAATTTGCCTTCACTAGGCTCCCCCCAGGCTTCCACAACACCCCAGCCATCTGCCACGTGCACGTGGTGAGGATGTGGGAGAAGCTCAGCCACCAGGAGAACGTGCTGTCCTGTGCCGGTGATGTCCTCATCCACACCCGGACAAAGGAGGAGAACCTGGAGGTGCTGGCAGAGGTGCTGGAGGCCGTCCAGAATACGGGCTTCAGGATCAGCCCCACAAAGGCCCAGCTGTGCTGGAAGGAGGTCTCCTACCTGGGGGTGACCCTGGGGGAAGAAGGGCGCTCACTGGAGAAGCAAAGGATTGAGCTAATACAGAAGATGTTGGCACCAGCTGATGTCACTACCCTGAGGTCCTTCCTGGCTCTCCTGAGGTTCTCCCGTGAGTTCATTGAGGGCTATGCAGAGAAAGCTGCCCCCCTCTGCCACCTCCTGAAGAAGGACATCCCTTGGGAATGGGGGCCTGAGCAGGATGAGGCAGTGAAGACACTAAAGGAGAGCGTGTCTCTTGCCCCCATGCTGGCACATCCCCTGGGGGACAGACCCTATGTCCTGCAGCTGGCCAGCACAGGGAGGGGGCTGCAGGCCACCCTGGGCCAGCAACACGGTGCCCACCTCCTGCCTGTTGCCCACGCCTCGCGTCTCCTGACGTCGGCTGAGCAGCAGTTCACTGACTATGAGAAGGAGGTGTTAGCCTTGACCTGGGCCCTGCAGCACTGGGACTACCTGGTAGGGTCAGCCCCAGTGCTGCTGAGGACCTCCCTCTCCCCAGTGAGGTACCTTCTGTCAGGGAAAGGGGAAGAGGATCCCCTGTTCTGCCCCAGGTTGGTCAACTGGGCATTGGAGGTCCCCAAGGAGGCGGGGGAGCCTTGGTCTGGTGCCTACAGGGTGGTAGCCTACAGTGGAAAGAGGGATGGGGAAGAGTCAGGGTGTCCTCTAGCTGAGCCCAAGCTGCAGCGAGCTCCCCTGTTTGAGACCGGCCTCAGCCTGGAGGAGGCCAAGGAGAGAGGCTATGTCATCTGGTTTGTAGATGGGTCCAACTACTACGAGGAAGGGGTGCCCTACACGGGCTATGCTGCCATCAACCAGGGCACCGGGGAGGTGGTGAAAGGCAAGTGTCTGCCTCACACCACCCAGGCTGCTGAGCTGGTGGCCGTGACGGCCGCCCTGGAGAACACGCCAGCAGACCAGCCCCTGGCCATATTTTTGGACTCGGGTTGGGTGGTGCGAGTGGTGCTGGAGTGGTTGCCGCTCTGGAGGGAGAGGGACATGAAGTCTGCCGACGGCAAGCCCATCACTTATGCCAAGAAGCTGCTGTACCTCACGAGGTTGGCAGAGCAGAGGGTGAGCCCAGCCCAGGTCATTAAGGTCAAGGCCCACAAGAAAGCGACTGAGGAAGCCAAGTGGAACAAGGAGGCAGATGCCAAAGCCAAGCAAGGTGCAAAGGAAGGGCTGATGTGGAAGGCCAGCAAACCCTTGGGGAACAGTCCCGTTTTGGTGGATCCCAGCAGAGCCTGGGAGAACGTGGACTTGCTAAGCTTGCAGGCGCAAGACCCCAGTATCCAGGAGTTAGTGAAGGGCAGGGAGTATAAAGGATGCAAGGTGTGGAAGGATGTCTCAGGGCTGGTGATGGCACGGAGGGAGGGGGCAGACTTCCCAGTCTGGGTGGTGCCTGAACTTGTCCGGGTGGAGCTAGTAGCCCTGGCTCACGAGCAAGGGCATTTGGGGACAGATAAGACCATGGTGAGGCTGCAAGGTGCTGGGTGGTGGCCTGAAATGAGAGAGGATGTGGAGAGGTATGTTAGCAACTGCCTGACGTGCGCAGCCAACAACCCCGATGCCAAAACAGCAAAAGCCCTCCTGGGCCACCAGAGGATTTCTGGGCCGTGGAGCAAGTTGCAGATGGAATTTATTGGCCCTTTACCCCAAACAGCCCGTGGGAACAGGTATTGCCTGGTGATCAGTGATAACTTCACCAAGTGGGTGGAAGCATTTCCAGCTAGAAACAACACAGCCAGCATAACAGCAAAGATCCTGGTAGAGCATGTCTTCTCACAATGGGGCATCCCAAAGGAGATCGACTCGGACTACGGTCAACGCTTCATTGGAGAAGTCACAAAAGGGGTGTGCCAAGCCCTGGGCCTCAGGCAGAAGCTTCACATCACAGGGCATTTCCAGAAGCCCAGCTCAGCAGATGCACCCAACCATCCACTGAAAACAACACTTAGAAAGCTTGTGAACCAGAAAAAGAAAGACTGGGATCAGAAGCTCCCAATGGTCCTGCTGGCATTACGGGGGGCCATGGCATCTCAAGCACCTTCTGCCCAGAAGCAGCCTCCTGCAAGAGCTTTGAAGCTGGTGGGACACTGGTGGCAAAGAGGGGAGCCACCAGACGAACTGCAGCCCCGTGTGCTGACAGACAGGTGGGTCCAGAACATACTGAGGACGTTGCTGGCTACCTACCACCAGCTCACCTCAGCACATGAGATCAATATCCCCAAGATGGATAAACAGCTGGGAGTGCTGCTGCGCCCCACGGAGTGGAACATGGGGGACCTGGTAAAGTATCGGGAGGTTAGAGAGAAGAACCAGGTACTGGAACCCCAATGGATGGGGCCTGTTAGGGTGGTGAACAAGGCCAGCCCCTCCATGTACCAGGTAGAGATCAGGAAGGGAGCAAAAAGGCAGGAAAAATGGCTCCATTCTTCACAATTAAAAGCCTGGAAGGGAAATTAACCGGGCTGGAGAGCCCATCTTGCTTATGTTTTGCAGATAAAGGAGAATGGAAGGCGATTGTGACCGGCGGGAAGGGCGAACGCCATGGCATCACCAGCCCTGTTTGTGCCGCAGGGAAAATGCTTTCAAATTTCTGGTTGCAGTATTTGCTTTGCTTTCTGGTATGTGCATAGCTCTGAGCACCCGACACACCCAACTTACCCACCAGCATCTTGGACAGCAAGGCAATCGTTCCCACTTAGAGAGGCACCCTAAAAGGTGGGCTGCAGGCCAGCACAGGATTAAGAGGTATGCAAAAATTGGGACTGATTGGCCCTGGTCCCAAGCTCATGTTAAATATACAGGAAGCATGGGTTTAAGTTCTAACAAGGGGTTAAATCTGTCAACGGTGGTCATGCACGGGACAGAGGTATACTTGGAAAATGAATGGAGCTGGGATAGTACTAACAGGCTCCCCCAGCTCCTGGGAAAGGTGGGACAAGAAATAAAGGTAGGGTGCAGGGTAATTAATGGGTCCACTCACCAGAGAGCAACTCAGATCTCTGTCATCGAGGTCAAAACTAAGAAAACTCAGAAAAAGACCTGTGCCACAGAAACTTCAGACTGCTGGAGCAATTTTACTTTGGCCCAGCCGGTCTTTGTGGTCTGCCTCTGGGCCCAGAACAGCATGGGGCTGTCCTTTAAATTCAAGATCGGCACCATGGCTCCGTCCTTCGCTGCCATTAAGATCCCCAGGTGCCATTTTTTGGCCTGGCACGCCACCCGATATGCTGAAGTTGGCAGTCAAGTACAATTGGAGATTGAATACTCCCAAGAAAGCATAACCGATCCGACATCCATCAATGGCACCACCGTGACCATCACTGCACCTAACAACCGCAGGTGGGTCGTGCCAGTGAAGTGCCTCCACGAGAGCAAAATGCTTAGTTGGTTTGAATTAGGCACGGGGGCCTCATGGTACAACCAGGATGGACATTGTCCACACCCCATCATAAAACTGCAGGTTTGGTGTAGAGGAAACCTGAGCCTAGAAATGTCCCCTGAGCTTGGAGGGAAGTGGTGGATAGAAGGCCCTGTAGGTTTTAAAAAGGAGTTTACCATCCTTGCTGTCTTGAGGCCTTTTGTTTCTAAAATAGGCCCTTATGTAGTCAAGAAAAACCACATCCAAGAGCTGTTGACTGGGCCTGTCCGCTCCCTGAAGAAGGTAGTGCTGTCTCTGTCCACCGTTAACATTTCATCCATCAGACCACACTGTACCCCTTTCCTGTCCACTCTCCACACTGGCTGGCAGGCATGGCTCCACAGCCGCTCCATCCAGAGGAACCGGGCCACAAGAGACCTGCTGGCCACGGCGCTGGGAGGAGGAGGTGCTGGGCTGGGAGTCCTCAACAGTATGAACGCTGAGGTCTTGGCCAACAAGTTGGAGGTTGTCACCTCAGGAGTGCAGGGCCTCCTCAACCCCCTGAATTCATCTCTGGCCAGCCTTGGGATGGGGCAGTGGCTCGTGTCGGAGGTGTTGCCCACCTGGGAACAAATAAATGAGAAAGACCACCAGATGCTGTTGCGAGCACTGGGCATTGAACAAAATAACGTCTCCCTTGCTCTTAGCTGCATCCAGGCCCAGATGTGGGTGCAGAGTGTCGTTGCAGGTATCCTGAGAGACGGTGACAATGGGATCCTCCCCACCGAGATCCGGAAGATCGTGTGGGATGCGGCCACAGAGAAGGAGCGGCAGCTCCAAGCTTGGTGGAGGCTTGTCAACTTCACCCATGACCAGGTCCTCAATGCAGTCATTGCTCACGTCCTGACCGTGGCCGAGGCTCGCATCGAAAAGGTCTACCCCATCGTGGCCCTGGGGGTTAACACCAATGGGTCGGTGGTCTACCCCCTGGACCACCGCATGTGGGCAAGGGTGTCAGAGGGGAAATGGCAGTCGGTAGATCTGGAAGCCTGCATTTTGGAAAGGGGACTGGGATTCATCTGCGAGGACGATGCCCTTAAGGCCAGCGATGTTTGCTTTGACACCAAAGAGGGTGTGTGCCACTTTGAGATCAATCCCCAGAGCAGTAACCGAACCGTACTGGTGTACGTAGGGAAAGGGTGTGTGTGCTTCAGAACTGCCTGTAGATATGTGCAAATTAATGAGGTTTATAATCAGACTGTCTTTAACGATTCCAATACCTGTGCTTGCAATGTAGTTGTGATTAGAGGCTGTGACTTTGTCTACAAACCACCCATCTTTACTAGCCAGTTACTCATCAGAAACTATACCTTGTATCGTAGTGTAACCCCGACCCCCATCGGAATGGATTTGTCGCTTGTAAAAGAAATGTTAGAGCACGCGAACTTGCACCAGCTGCTAGAAAACGCTAAGGCAGAAGCTAGGAAGATCCTAATCACTGTGCACCATGATGGTAGTGTTATAAAACAGGTGATGGAACGGATTAAGAGGGTGGGAGAACACCACTGGTGGGAAATCTTCTTTGGCTGGTCCCCCACGGCCACCGGCATCTTCAACACGCTGCTGCACCCCGTTGTCGTTATCTTGCTAATGCAGATCTGCCTCTGCTTTGCCACGGTGGCGACCTGCTACCGGATCAGGCGGATGAAGCTCTGCATTGACAACAAGGTGGAAAGCCTGGGGCTGGCCAAGCGCCTCCTACCATAGTCAAGGGCAAGACTGGGTTGGCCTCTGTGTTTGCCACCAGGAAGAGCTCTCAGCTCCGCTGCTGGCTGCAACCCAGTAGGCGTTGAGCAGTGGGGACACAAGCCATACCAGACCTTGATGTGAGGGATGGCCTCCTCTATTATAAGAGGGTCATCCAGGAGGAGAGGGCAGGCCAAGCAGCCTGTGGTTGGCTTGAATCACAGAATGGTTGAGGTGGGAAGGGACCTGCTGAGATGATCTAGTCCCACTCCCCCTGCTGAAGTAGGGCCACCTAGAGCAGATTGCCCAGGACTATGTCCAGTCAGGTTTTGACTATCTCCACCAATGGAGACTCCACAACCTCTCTAAGAAAACCTGTTCCAACATTTGATTACCCTCACAGTAAAAAAGCTAGAGTTAGTAACTTGTCTTTGAACCTCTCATGCCCAAATGCTGATGTGAAGAAGATGCTCTTGTGTGATTTAAGACTCCATAAGCAGTCTAGAAGAGGATAAAGAAAGCCAAAGACAGCATCTTTGGATGGAAAGAGAAGTGAATGGAAGTGGTGTTACCAGCCTCAAAGGCTTAGAATTATAGAATCATTATGTTTGGAGAAGACCTCTGAGATCATCAAGTCCAATCAACTGGGAAAGACCATTAAAAGATGAGCAGAAGGAAAGACCCTGCAATCACCTTGGACTTACAGGAGCTGAATCCACAAGGACCTTTGCAGAAACTCTCTCCAGGTTCCCAAGACTCCCAGAATGTTCTGGCCAAAGGATGGGTGAGATCTTGTGTTGGGAGCCTGGACATCACTGCTTTGCTTTGCCTAGTTATACATGCACTCAATAAAATCTGTCTGTTAGAGGATGGACTTGTCTGCTCAGTCACTGCCTGCTCAGCTGCTCACTACCCAGCTTTCTCACTAGGGCTACACTGCTAAAGAGAAATTCTGGTAAAAAAGAGAAAATGTGGGGGGTTTGTTTTGTTTGGGTTTTTTGCCTTTTATAGCCCCAAATCCCTCACTCTTTTTTTTGTCTGCAGGCTATTCACTGAAACACAAAGATTTCTACCTTGGGCTGAAACTTGGGAGACTCAAACCCACTCTTTCATCCTGCCTCTCCTGACCTGTGTCACCCCCTGCTTCTGAATCCAGAAGCAGCTTTAAAATACACAGAGGGAGTCCAAATAGTTTGAAAACACTGGCAATTACACAAAATAAATCAACCACTTTATTTCCAGCCCATCTGTCTGAGCCCACCTCCAGGACTCTGCTCTCTATGAGAATGGGGTTGGGGTTTTTTCTTTACACAGATAAAAAGCACTTTGCAATCCAGGCTGAAATAAAGAGATTAAAGAACTGGCTTTCAGCCTGAGAAATAAGTTAAAAACTCCACTTTTCACCATCCCTCAGAAGCACAAAGAAACAGCATTTGGCCACAGGACATTTTTTTTTAAGAGAATATATGGATTTAATAAAACCACTTCTCCTTAAGAAGAACATGTCCTAACTGAGCTCATGGGACAGGGAATAAATCAGTCCCTGTCCAAAAAACACAGAAATGCTTTTCCCCTTCCAAGCACCACAAAAACTTCACCCTTGGGACAGGAGGTTGATCTTTGCCCCCAGCCCTCCAAGCCCCCATGGGGAAGGCCTGGTGCCAGTTTCCCTCTGTGTTTCTACTGCTCGTTTTGTTTTATCTGTAATGAAGCTTCCTAGAAAACACACATACACAAAAAAAAGGTTATTTTGGTTAAAGCACCTTTCCAGGTTGCTGACACCTTACAAGTTCCATAGGAATTAATTTCCCTGTGAATAATTACTCTCTCATACAAAGCCTTTACCTCTCTAACCTCTTTTGGGAGCCTGTAGGGGTAAAAAGAACCACAGAAAATTCACATTCTCCACTCTTCAGCCCCAAACTTGCCTCAGGACAGTGTGAAACAGCAGGTTTTAGCTCAGAGATGATGGTGTAGCCATAAGGAAAGGTGTTCTGACATCCTGTTAGGCATTGGCCCAGGCTGCCCAGGGCAGTGGTGGAGTCACCATCCCTGGAGGGGTTCAGAAACCAGGGAGATGTGGTGCTGAGGGACACAGTTTAGTGGCGTGGGGGTGATAGATTGATGGTTGGACTTGATCTTAAAGGTCTCTTCCAACCTTGATGATTCTGTAATTCTATGAGTCTCTCCCCAAGTCCAACAGAGCTCTGAAGATGCTGAGGGGCTGGAGCATCTCCCTTGGGAGGAAAGGCTGAAGGAGCTGGGCTTGGGTAGCCTGCAGAAGAGGAGGCTGAGAGGAGACCTGCTCAGTGGAGAGAATCACAAAAGAGAAGGATCTGAAGGGAGGGTGACAAGAGGATGGAGCCAGGCTCTTCTCCATGGAGCCAAACAGTAGGTCACGAGGCAGTGGGCACTAACTGGAACAGAGGAAGTTCCACCTAAACATGAGGAAGAAAGTTTTTTTCCTGTGAAGCTGCCAGAGCACTGGCCCAGATTGTCCAGAGAGGTTCTGGAGCCTCCTTCTCTGGAGAGATTCCAAACCCACCTGGACCCAATCCTGAGTGCTGTGCTGTAGGGTGACCCTGCTAGAGCAGGGAGGTTGGACTAGATGACCCTTCCCACCTTAACCATTCTGGGATTCTATGACACCAGTTTCTCCCTCACCAGCTGATGCTTCTTGCTGGTTTAGGCACGGAGCAGAAGGGTGGAAGGCCAGAAGTTTTGCCACTGTGGCTCAGAAATGGCATCAGCAGAGACTGATCCATTGCAGCTCCAAAAGAAACATTTCGAGGGGGAAAAGCTTAGCTCTGAGCAAGAGGTATCACAGTCAATACATTTCTCATGCAGCAGAACTTTACTGGTGGCTGTGGATCACCCTGAGGAGCTTGAATTTGTAATGCAGATGGTTTGGAAACACCCAGCACTTAGCTTTGGGGAAAACAACTTCACCTGAACTGTCTCTCAGGGTAGTGCTTAGAACATTGCTGGGAACGAGTTCATTGTTAATTCTAAGAAATCCTGCTTCATTTGAAAGGGTTCTTGTAAATCTCCCTCCCTCCCACCCCCCCACCCAGATTTTCAGTTTTCCCCACAGCTCTTGGAGAAAAAGAAAATAGAATAAAAAAAGATAATAGAACTGTTTCACATCCTCCCCATTGAGCTTCTGGTTTTATTTCAAGCTTTGCTGTCTCAAGTGGATGAATAGCAAGGACCTGAGCCTGCCACCACCAGAAGCAAAGGTCTGTGACCTAAGGGTCTGTGTTTTCACCTGGTCCTGTTGAGATTCAACCCCATGATAAAGCCCAAGCGGTGCTCAGCACCTTGTTCCAGGCAGGCTTCTGCAGGGCCTTGAGGCTTGTGAACATGTCAGTCCCTGGTGGAAATGGAGATTTCCTTGCACCCTGGAGCAAAGTTGGCCAGGGACCAGCTGTAGCTCCATGATATTACAAATTTTTTTAGTGTTCATCAGGAATCAGTGCCTAAACCTCTGCCCTGACAGAAGTAACTGCTTGAAGGAGCACCTCACTGCTCTCAGCTGTAAACTGAGCTCTTGGAAATACAGGGCAGGAGCTTATCTAGAGGTGAGGAACATTGCTGCTCCTTTCCCAAAGCTTTCCCACAGAAAGATTTATGGCACTGTATCCTATTAACTCCACTTTTGTGATCCCTGCATCCATCAGGCACAGTTGGCTCTTGGTTGGGGTGGTCAGAGTTAAAAAGATGCTGTAGCCTGCCTGCTCCCCACCTCAGTTTAAACATTGTTGTTTGTGCTCTGCTACATGCACACGGTTCTAACTTGCCTTTTTTGGTACACAGCAGCTCTCTGATGAAGCCAAGCTGCACACAAGGCTGCTGTAGGAGGAGACAGACCAAATGTAGTGCTGTTGGGTCTCCACAGAGGAACCCTTGTACCTGCACAGAACACCACTGACTCCAAGGGGTCTCCAGGCAGATCTGCAAGTCTTTCTGCTCAGATGAGGCAGGAAGATCTGTGACATTGATTTGTTTCTCACATGAGAACTGCAAACGTTTTTGTTGTTGTCATGGAAGGAGCAGGTAAGCAGAATTAGCTTCCATTAGACATAAGACAAGGATTCTTTGGCTGCTAAGAAGAGAACAAAGATGTATTTACAGGAAAGGGTAAAGAAAATCATCAGTCTCTGTGCCTAATATTTTAAAATGTCTATTATGGAGATAACTATTGGCACAAATGGAAAGGCNTCTGAAGGGAGGGTGACAAGAGGATGGAGCCAGGCTCTTCTCCATGGAGCCAAACAGTAGGTCACGAGGCAGTGGGCACTAACTGGAACAGAGGAAGTTCCACCTAAACATGAGGAAGAAAGTTTTTTTCCTGTGAAGCTGCCAGAGCACTGGCCCAGATTGTCCAGAGAGGTTCTGGAGCCTCCTTCTCTGGAGAGATTCCAAACCCACCTGGACCCAATCCTGAGTGCTGTGCTGTAGGGTGACCCTGCTAGAGCAGGGAGGTTGGACTAGATGACCCTTCCCACCTTAACCATTCTGGGATTCTATGACACCAGTTTCTCCCTCACCAGCTGATGCTTCTTGCTGGTTTAGGCACGGAGCAGAAGGGTGGAAGGCCAGAAGTTTTGCCACTGTGGCTCAGAAATGGCATCAGCAGAGACTGATCCATTGCAGCTCCAAAAGAAACATTTCGAGGGGGAAAAGCTTAGCTCTGAGCAAGAGGTATCACAGTCAATACATTTCTCATGCAGCAGAACTTTACTGGTGGCTGTGGATCACCCTGAGGAGCTTGAATTTGTAATGCAGATGGTTTGGAAACACCCAGCACTTAGCTTTGGGGAAAACAACTTCACCTGAACTGTCTCTCAGGGTAGTGCTTAGAACATTGCTGGGAACGAGTTCATTGTTAATTCTAAGAAATCCTGCTTCATTTGAAAGGGTTCTTGTAAATCTCCCTCCCTCCCACCCCCCCACCCAGATTTTCAGTTTTCCCCACAGCTCTTGGAGAAAAAGAAAATAGAATAAAAAAAGATAATAGAACTGTTTCACATCCTCCCCATTGAGCTTCTGGTTTTATTTCAAGCTTTGCTGTCTCAAGTGGATGAATAGCAAGGACCTGAGCCTGCCACCACCAGAAGCAAAGGTCTGTGACCTAAGGGTCTGTGTTTTCACCTGGTCCTGTTGAGATTCAACCCCATGATAAAGCCCAAGCGGTGCTCAGCACCTTGTTCCAGGCAGGCTTCTGCAGGGCCTTGAGGCTTGTGAACATGTCAGTCCCTGGTGGAAATGGAGATTTCCTTGCACCCTGGAGCAAAGTTGGCCAGGGACCAGCTGTAGCTCCATGATATTACAAATTTTTTTAGTGTTCATCAGGAATCAGTGCCTAAACCTCTGCCCTGACAGAAGTAACTGCTTGAAGGAGCACCTCACTGCTCTCAGCTGTAAACTGAGCTCTTGGAAATACAGGGCAGGAGCTTATCTAGAGGTGAGGAACATTGCTGCTCCTTTCCCAAAGCTTTCCCACAGAAAGATTTATGGCACTGTATCCTATTAACTCCACTTTTGTGATCCCTGCATCCATCAGGCACAGTTGGCTCTTGGTTGGGGTGGTCAGAGTTAAAAAGATGCTGTAGCCTGCCTGCTCCCCACCTCAGTTTAAACATTGTTGTTTGTGCTCTGCTACATGCACACGGTTCTAACTTGCCTTTTTTGGTACACAGCAGCTCTCTGATGAAGCCAAGCAGCACACAAGGCTGCTGTAGGAGGAGACAGACCAAATGTAGTGCTGTTGGGTCTCCACAGAGGAACCCTTGTACCTGCACAGAACACCACTGACTCCAAGGGGTCTCCAGGCAGATCTGCAAGTCTTTCTGCTCAGATGAGGCAGGAAGATCTGTGACATTGATTTGTTTCTCACATGAGAACTGCAAACGTTTTTGTTGTTGTCATGGAAGGAGCAGGTAAGCAGAATTAGCTTCCATTAGACATAAGACAAGGATTCTTTGGCTGCTAAGAAGAGAACAAAGATGTATTTACAGGAAAGGGTAAAGAAAATCATCAGTCTCTGTGCCTAATATTTTAAAATGTCTATTATGGAGATAACTATTGGCACAAATGGAAAGGCTAGGAACAAGGCAGTCAGGAAACAGGTTAACTATAATCATTCTTTATTAACTTAGAAAATTAGGTATTACCTCAATTAGAGCTGTAAGTCACTTCTGGTAGATGAGAATCTGCCCAGTCTCACTTGCAGCATTTACATCATAGATTAATCATTTTTCAGTCAAAATGTGGCAAGAACACCTCTGTGGGGAGCTTATCTTCCATGTTTGCTACCAAGAAACTTTGCTTAGAGCTACTCTGTTTGGTTGGGCAACCAATTTCCAGTAGCTGGGTGAGGAGTTCAAGTACAGATTGGGGAATGACCACTGAAAAAAACCCCAAAGCCACCTCCTTGTTCTGCCAACTCATGCTTTTACCACATCTTTAGAGCTGTTCATCTTCTTCTCCTGTCTTCTAAAAGCATAATTCTTGTTTCTGAAGCAAGTAAATTGGCACATTTTCCTTCAATTTGTCTATTTCTTGCATACAAGCAAAGTTCTCCAGTGGCCTTTTCCACCTGCTGAAGGTCTAACTCTGCTCTTAGACTGACCTGCCAAGGGCAGAAGGTGTATGGAGAAGTGTTTCCTTACTAATCATTGTGACAGACACTGCTCAGACCTGACAGCCCTTTTTGACAGGGTGACAGCAGTGCCACAGAACCATTAAGGCTGGAAAAGACCTCCAGGATCATCAAGTCATCAACCTATCACCACTATGCCACTAAACCATGTCACTAAGTACAACATCTATACATCTTTTGAACACAAAATAGAGAAGTTACAATGCCTAGAGATGTCCTGAGAGAAGAGGTCATTTTTTGCCTTAGGTGGGAGACAAGCTGCAGTGTTGCCCATGGTACTCTCACAGTAAGGAGCAGAGCTAAGAGAGAGATCCTGAAAACCTCCTCAGCTACACTGCAGGACACCAGCAGCCTGCAGCTGGCACTTTACAACAGCTCACAACTGTCAGCAACAGCTAGAGTTTATGACTGAGGCAGTGCCAGTAGCTATTTCTTCAGCAGGGAGCTGGCTCAGAGCTGTGCATGGATATGAAATTGGGAGGACAGGGCAGAGGTTTGGTAGGTTTATCCTCATCTTGCTGTCGGAAAGAGACCTGGGTGGGCTAGGATGTGAAACCTTCTTGTTCTTCTGTAGGGATGGGTGGATGATGGGATGGAAGGAGGGATGGATGGATGAATGGATGATGGATGGGTGGGTGC
>VWZX01009529.1:0-99247 GCA_013399015.1 Galbula dea
AAGACCATCTAGTTCCACTGTACGTTAAATAGATGTTTCTACCAACCCACCTCTAAGGGAAGGTGTTGTTTGTGGTCCATAAACTCTCTGATCCTTGAAAGAGGAAACTCTTTTGTTGGTGCAAACTCTTTTTGTCTCAATTCAATGAAATTACTTCTTTTCAACTCAGGATCATTTTCTTCATCCTGATAGATCTGAAGGGATCAGAGATCACAAAGGACATTGACTTCATATTTGCTTTGAAGGGCTTTTACCACCCAAGCATCTGGTTGAATTCTCAGTGCAAAGACATGGAAATAACAAACAATTATCTCTCTTGGTGTGGTATTTTCCACCCAAGTGTTCTGTGGAAGGAGTTGGCAGTGGTTGGTGTTACAGATGGGCTTATTTCTTGGATGGAGTGCAGAGTCCTCCTGTGTTGCACAGGCTTCCCTTACCCTGCCAGGCTCTGCTTGCAGGAGCAGGGGTCCATCCTTGGGGGTCCTGGGTGGCTCAACTCTAGGTATCTTCAGGAAGAGATGGTAGCTCCCAGACTAATCTGATGACTGTCAAGGAAACTTTTTCTTCTCACTTGCCTTTTGTGAAGGGAATTGTATGTTCCTCTTTATTTCTCCTTTCAAGAGTGAGGAGCTGGATGGTAGAAAGATAAGGTCCTTTGGGGGTTTTTTACCTCAGGAAAGTGCTTTTATTTGATCCAGGTTTTCAGTTGGACTAAATTAAAGAAAGGTGAGAAGGAATGTTTTGTGTTTCCTCAAAATTCTTCTTCCAAATGGTTTGCCTCCCTTGAGAGAGCAGTTTCTAAGCAGCAGACAACTTCTAATTCTCTGGTAGCTTCTCCTCTGGAAAAAAAACCTGGAATTAGGCAAAGCTATCCAAGGTAAAATATCTTTCTGCAAACAGTAAGGTCTCAATATACTGGTAGATATTTTTGACACTCTTGTTTTCTGTGAATTCATGATTGTTGAGGCTAATGGAGTCTCAAATGCACTGCAGGGTTTGTCTCTGATGGCAGCTTTGCCATTCATTGTTCCCTGTAATCACTGCTCCCGTTTTTCCTGGTCCACTCGTTAAGAAACAGGGGAAAATACAAAGGATGACTTTTATGTGTGTGTTATCACCCTTTTCTCCTCATGAGGGTCAGCCATGTGTTTTCCTTTGATTCCACCTGCTGAGACTGAAGTCCATTGTGTCAGATACTTGGGGCTGAGGATGGAAATTGGGCTTCTGAAAAGTGAAATGCCGAAGGTGGGGACATGAGTGCAGCCACTCAAGTTCCACATCTTCATCACTTGTCCTTCAGTAGGAGACTGGGAGAAGTGCTACCCAAAAAATGAAGCCAAGTTTCTGGGTGTAATAAGCATTTTCTGGTGGTGAGGAGCTTTGCTTTGTACTGTGTGAAGGTTGTCTGTAATCCTTTAGCAGGAGGACTGGATTAGATGATCCCCAGAGGTCTTTTCTAACCCCTACAGGGCTGGGATTCTGTGAAATGCAGCTAAATCCAAGTAGGATGTTGGCTGGTGGCAGAAGGATATCTGTGGAGTTTGGTCTCTTCACAGCAGAATATCACATCTGCCATTTAACCAGGGTAAAGTAGCTGCAGTCAGGCTTAGCTTTCATACCTGTAACAAACATTTTGTGTCTAGGTGTATCCTGAAGTCATCATTGTCAGGAAGTTGCCAGGCACAGAGGATTTTGCTGAGTATTTTGAGTGGATTTTTCAGCTAATAATGTCTCCCTTTTGTCTGAGTGAAGTGCACTCTTGATTTTTCAGGCTTGTAAAGCAAGAATTGCACATGATCTTAAATATCATTTGCAGAGTGAAATGTTTCCAAAATCTCTATTATTTCCACAGTCTGAATCATAACAGCTCTATTTTAATCAAAACAATGATGTTCATTGTGAGATCTGAGTTTAGCTCTTCCTCCTCTTTCATGAGAGCAAAAACAATCATGAAAGTGATGTTCCTGCTGGAGATTGTGATCCTGGAAAGGGAAAAAAATGGTGATTGCCAAGGTAATTGGATAATATGATTTTCTTAAAAGCACAAAACAGCTTTATCCCAGGTATGTCAATCTTAATGTCATTAATCCTCCAAGGCAGCAGATCCCCTGCATGGGCACTTGTGTGCAGTGTAGTGTGTGACCTTCTAAGACAGAACATTGGCCTCTCAAAGTGAGAGCCTGGGGGAGATCTGTGCCAACCTCCTGCCTGAGAAACAGAAAAGAGCTGGAGATTTGCATGGACACTTCTCCCAGTATTTTTCTAGAAAGAAACATACTACAGTATCCCAGAATCCCAGCATGGTTGGGGCTGGAAGGGACCTCTGGGGATCACCCAGTCCAACCCCCCTGCTCCAGCAGGGGCACCCACAGCAGCTTGCCCAGGCTCACCTCCAGCTGCCTTGGCAATCTCTCCACACAAGGAGACTCCACAGCCTCTCTGCAAAGCCTGGGCCAGGCCTCCAACACCCTCACAACAAACAAGCTTCTCCTCCTGCTCAGCTGCAACCTCCTGGCTTCCAGTGTGTGCCCAGTGCCCCTTGGGCTGTCCCTGGCCACCACTGACCAGAGTCTGGCCCCAGCCTCTTGCCTTGTGTCCTTGAGCTCTTGCTGGGCATGGAGCAGCTCCCCTCTGGGGCTGCTCTTCTCCAGGCTAAGCAGCCCCAGGGCTCTCAGCCTTTCCTCCTCCCACAGATGCTCCAGTGCCCTCAGCATCTTCCTGTGCTCTGCTGGACTCTCTCCAGCAGTTCCTTGTCTCTCTGGAACTGGGGAGCCCACAACTGGACCCAGAACCCCAGATGTGGCCTCCTTAGGGAAGAGCAGAAGGTGAGGATAACCTCCCTGGACCTGCTGATTATGCTGTCTTTAATACACCCCAGGAGACCCTTGGCCTTCTTTGTCAAGAGGGTGCATTGCTCATGGGGAGCTTGTTGTCCACCAGCACTCCCAGGTCCCTCTCTGCAGAGCTGCTTCCCAGCAGGTCAAGCCCTAACCTGTCCTTCTTCATTAGGTTATTCCTCCCCAGGTGCAGGACCCTACCCTTGTCCTGTTGAAGTTCCTGGGATTCCTCTCCCCCAGCTCTCAGCCTGTCCATGACACTGGGATGTTCAGTACCTTACAGAATGCATGACATTTTATTTCCACAACCTGTATTTTTGCAGAGTGATTTATGCTTTGCTTTTTCCTCATGGTATGAAACACTTTGCTGTGACAGTAAATTGTATTGTCTGCATGAGCTGGTCCAGCCCTTCCTTCTTGGGCTCCACAGAAAGCTCTCTGAAAACCAGGTCACTTCTTTCAGCAGGTATTGCCCCAGGTAGTAGATGATGGGCACAGAAGAATTGCAATGTTGATGTTATTTTATCTCCCTGTATTTTCTAAACAGCAAAAGCAGTCCAGTGAAAGGTGATGCTGAGCTCCCAGGGTTGTTTGTCCTACTCCAGTCACACACAGGCAATGCTCTAAGATCTCCTCATGGAGTCTTACAGTTCTTGATGGCCAAGGCAAAAATCTACCACTTCTAAAGTGTTTCTTTAAGCTGTAAGTGCTCTCTGCCTTCTATATGATGTCTTGGTGGCTGCTTCTGAAATCAGGGTTTCTGGCTCTTGTGAAACTGAGGGAAGAGAAAGGAGAACTGGACCTTGATGCAAGGCATCCCAAGCTCATGAGATTTGCAGGTCTAAATAGGGAGATTTGTCCAGAACTTCCTGCAACCAGCTCTCAAAACTTGGCCTGGAGTGGATCTAAATCATTCTGAGAGGCTTTGGATCTTATCTCAAACTATTGTCTGCAGTCCTTGATAAGAGAGCTCCAGCATTGCAGAGTTATTGATGCCCACAGCAGTTCTATCTCATGACTTGTGTTGCACCTATAAACTACACCATTAAATTTAACAGTGTATCTATTATTTAATAAAACTACAAGTGTTCAGCTTGTCTGGATGATGGATGCAGGAGGAGCATTGTAACCTTAACTCCCCTGACTTCTTCTCAGGGAAAGGCACCAACCTCAACATTATACTAAAGTGTTTTATTTAGTGCATTAAAGATTGATTCACTCATTTGTTTTAATGAAGGAAAAAAAGCACAGATCTTGAACTAGAGAATAATAAATAAAATATTAGAGAGATTAAAGTGCATGTCCTCTGAGAATTCACAGAGCTTCTGCATACTCTTAGGCAGCTAATACCTGATTGAAAAACTGATTGGAAATATATTATTGAAGGATTTAAACTCCTGGCTCAAGCCCAAGCATGTCCTCAGACTGTCAGCAGAGCTTGATTTTACTAATCCCAGCATGGTGGGGTTGGAAGGGACCTCTGGGGATCACCAGACCTAAACCAATCTCACATCCTCTGCATGTCATGAGTGGCTGGAGGAGGTGTGTGAAGTTCTTTGTTCTCTTGTATGCCAAAAGCCAAAACCAATCCCAAAAATTATCTTTATTTGCACTTTACAAACATATTCACAGCAGGAAAACATTAACTTTCCACACCTGGGATCTAGGCATGAACTTGGAAGTGACAGAATGGAAATATTTCTCTTTTTTATTTCTTTCTTTGAGTTGGAAATGTGTCAGAGCTGTAGATTCAATCCTCTGCCTCCAGTGGCTTCTGTTAGCACTTGGGCTACAATACTCCAGGTCTTAGTTCCTTTCCCTTTTCTAGAAGGATGCTTTAAGTGGTTTTAAGTGTATTTATTCAGTTGCTTCCTATTCTGCATGTCATTGTGCAGGAAGAAAAGTGGATGTTGAAAGGTATTTGTGCCTCAAGGAACTTCTGTTCTTCAAGCTCAGGCAAATACCACCAAAAATAAACAATAAAACCAAACAAATAAACTAAGAAAGCACACACAAAAAAATAAAATAAAAAGGAAATAATATGAAAGAGATAATAATAAGAAGAAGAAGCAACAAACTTTGTATGTTGTTGGAAGATAAGATGAAGTGTTTCAGAGCAGCTGTTACCAGAGTCACTACCTGAAGGATGTTGAAAGAAAACATGGAAATTTACTTGAAATAGGCATACATTAAAAATTGGTTAAATAAAACCTGGAGTAACTGAAAAGGAATTGTAAGCCATGAGAAGAGATGCTGATAGCCAAACCAGAGTACACTTCTAGGGTTAAACCTTAAGAAAACATCAAAGCTCCAAATGAGTTCTCTCAAGGCCAGACCTGAGCAAGAGAGATCTGGGAGAAAAGACAGAGCTTAGGCTGAGCTCAGGAATAAAGAAGGACTGGTTTGAGCCTGGGAGGTCAGTGGCATGACCTGGAAGGCCACAGAAGTCTCTAAATCATGGTGTCAGTGGCAGGAAGAGCCAATGAAGGGAGAAGGTTGGCAAGGTCTTGCCTTTGAAATCAGCTGGAAAGAAAGCAATGCCATGGCTCATGAATTGCTTGGTTAATTAATTGTAATTAGTAATAAGCCCATGAATGCTTAGGGTCACTAAATATCACTGTTCCTGTGCACAGTGGTTTGGGGAGTGCAGTTTGCAGCAGTAGAGCTTGGTAAAATGCCATAAAACTGTTTGCCTGCTTTGATACTAAGGTGTGAAAGGTCTCACAACCTCTGGGCTGGGGCAGCCTGGGCCAGGGCTTGACAATGCTTTTGGGGAAGAAATTGTTCCTCATGTCCAACCTACACCTCCCTTGGGGCAACTTGAGCTCATTTCCTATCTTGAGCTGAACCTAAACCACCCTAATCTGGTTTGTAAATGCTTTGAAAGAAAACCACCCCAAAAAAAAAAACCAGGTTTGTCCTCCACAGTCCTAGGCATAACTGAGGCTCCTATGGCACTTTGTTTGCTATCAACTTCCCAGATAAGCAGTGGAAAATAACTAGCAGCTCCAGAGGTGCTGAGGAGGGGGAGAAGTGGACCTCCACCACAAACCACAACCCATGGTCAAATGGGACTGAGGATAGACTCCTCAGGTTTGGTGTGGCTCAGTCATGACCTAGCAGAGTCCCATCTGGCTGTGCAATCCCTTTAGGGTGTTGCTAAGAGAACTGTGTCTGTCTCTTCAGGTTCCCCAGGATGAGTGGACTGGCTACACCCCACGGGGGAAGGAGGAGGAGATCCCCTGCCGGCGGATGCGCAGCGGCAGCTACATCAAAGCCATGGGTGATGAGGACAGCGGAGACTCGGACACGAGTCCAAAGCCATCTCCAAAGATTGCTGCACGCAGGGAGAGCTATCTCAAGGCCACCCAACCATCCCTCACTGAGCTCACCACCCTCAAGTAAGTCCATGCTTTACTGCACCACAGTCTTGACATGCAGACTCTCTCTCCTTGTATGGTTCTGCTCTTTGCTTCTGGGAAAGTATCTAACCAAGTGTGTTTGGTGATGTTGTGACAGGACAAGGTGTAATGGCTTTGAACTAAAGCAGGAGACATTGAGACTGGAGAGAAGGAAATTGTTCACATTGAGGGTGGTGAGAGCCTGTCCCAGGCTGCCCAGAGAGGTGGGAGATGTCCCATCCCTGCAACCATCCCAGCTCAGGTTGTCTGGGGCTCTGAGCAACTTGCTCTAGTTGGAGATGTCCCTGCTGACTGCAGGGAGTTGGACTAGATGACCTTGAAAGGTCTCTTCCAAGCCAAGCCATTCTCTGAGTCTGTGAAATTATACTTAGTTTTGGTTGGGTTTTATCTGAACAGGAGATTTGGAATGTTGTTCTGCAAAGGGACTCTACTCCCTGCACTTGGATCTTGCAAAGTCTTTCAGCCTGTTAGTGTTGAGTGTTCAGGTATGGGCAGTAGGTCAGGTCTTGAAAGACTTCACTGAACTGTAACTTTGGCCTCTGAAAGCTTGTTGTGTATTTATAGATATATTCAACATGTGAAATTAGCCCTAGGCAAGTCTTCTCAACCCATAGGAGAGCAGCAGAGAGATTTAATTAAACAGAAACATGACTGCCTGAAAACAGACAAATCCATGCTTTCCACTCCTTACTTCACAGCTGCACTGTGTTTTGTGGAGAAATCACCAAAACTGGAACTTTTCAACTCATTTCTGAAAGCTTTAGTCCAGAGGAGTGATAAATTTATTGGGGGTTTTTTTAATGTCACTTTGTGGTTTTCTTTTATTTGTGCCCTCTAAAAGAGGCACTCAAATTCTCATCCAAATTGCACAGATGGGCAATATTTTGGGTTTATTTAATGTTTTATTTAAAGTGATCTTAAAAGGGAGAGGTCCCCTAAAGCCAGAAAGGAAATCATACCCATAAAATGGTGTGGCTTGAAGTCAACAGCTGTTTCTGTCTGTCTCCTGCAAGATGTATAGCTAGAATAAGAGAATCACAGTTCCCTGAGCCAAAAATAACCTGATTTTAGTGTTACTTGCCTAAGGCTGCAGTTTTAAAATGGGGAAAAAACAAAACAAAGAGCTGTCTCTCTTCTCATATCCATGATTAGTGATGAGAAACTCCTCTTGCATTCCCTTATTAATTTCCTTGCCCTCCTCTACCCCATTTATTTCCAGGGAGTTTATCTGAGAAATAGATTATAGAGAAAAGTGTTGGATCCCTGGGATCAGTGTCATGCTCTTGACATCACAGATCAACAGACCAGAAGACAAAAAGATGCTTATTGCAGCTCCCTGCAGCAGCTTTCCTGATGTTCTCTCAGGGCAGTGCAGGGATTGCTTCTGCTCTCTCTTCCTATCAGAGGCTGCAGGAGAAAGCAGCTCATTTTCCACATGGATTTTCCTAAGCTGGCTGGTGCTCATCCAGGGCAGCCAGAGGTTTCTCCCACCATCCAGCAGATTTTTCCACATCCTTTCCTGAGCTGAAGCTCCTCCTCTGAGATCAGGTCTTGCAACCACTTGCAAGGTGAACATAAATGTTATACAGCATCACAAGCTCCACTGGGACATGTTTTACCCATGGACACACTGACAGGCACAGAGCTTGTGCCTTTTGAGACTTCAGAAACTTGTGCTCCATAGTTACAGAGTCCCAGCATGGTTGGTGTTGGAAGGGACCTCTGGGGATCACCCAGTCCAACCCCCCTGCTCCAGCAGGGGCACCCACAGCAGCTTGCCCAGGCTCACCTCCAGATGCCTTGGCAATCTCTCCACACAAGGAGACTCCACAGCCTCTCTGCAAAGCCTGGGCCAGGGCTCCAACACCCTCACACCAAACAAGCTTCTCCTCCTGCTCAGCTGCAACCTCCTGGCTTCCAGTGTGTGCCCAGTGCCCCTTGGGCTGTCCCTGGGCACCACTGAGCAGAGTCTGGCCCCAGCCTCTTGCCTTGAGAACTCTTGCCAGAGAACTGCTCTGGGAGTTGAAGTCTTCTGTTAAGCTAGGTCTTTTTGTTTGCTTAATGGTATGACTTGACCTTGACCATGACATTGCTTGTTCATCCCAGGGCTACCCTGATTATCCTGAGAGCTGTGATAAGAGTTTTGCTGAGACTGAATTAGTGCTCCTACACCTCACAGAATGTAGGTCAGCAGGCAGTTGTGTTATGCATGATAACAAGTCATTTCCATGGCTCAGTGTTGACTTGACTTCAATTTTCACATGAGTAAGAGCTTTATGGAAACGAGCCCAAAGCCACTGGTCAGCTTTGTCCTGACACTAGTGGACTTCCTAGCTGACCTTGCAGGACAGCAATAACACCTTAAATCTGAGTGATATTTTACTCCTTTAATGATGGGGTTTTTTCCACTGAGGGTTGTGAGAGCCTGTGTCCCACCTTACCCAGAGAGGTGGGAGATGTCCCAGCCCTGGAGCCACTCCAGCTCAGGTTGTTTGGAGCTCTGAGCAGCTTGGCAGCAAAGAACAAGGCACATTCTGAAAGTGGTGCTCCTACAGTGGTAATTTTTCAGAGATCTCCTGCATTTCTTCAGTAGTGACCTGGCAGTGCTGGGGAATGGTTGGACCTGATGATTGTAAAGTTCTCTTCCAGCCCAAATGATTCTGTGATTCTCTCTGCTTTTCTCCTCCTCGTTTCCTGTGTGCAGTCTCTAGCTGGTTTCACTCTCATCTTTGGCACAGCAAACAACTTGCAGACATGTTCCCTTTTGCTCCCACTGCTGGTTTGGAAGGGGTTTTTTCACCTCATGGGACTTTACCTCTCTGAGTGCTTTAGGTCTAAGATTGGTCTCACAACCCATGCTACTCCTCCCACCTCCCTACCCCCCCTGCTCAGGCACCTCCTCTTCTGAGAGAGGTTTTCATTATTACTAGGGTTTCTTTTTGTGTAGGAAATACCTTTCTGAACAGCACAACCCTGTCCTATCTCCTTTCCATTTATTTTCCTGGTTTCCATGAGAGTTTTTGAGGTTGTTTTTTCTTGCTATTCCCTTACAATCTCCCTCCCACATGGTTCCTCCCCTGCCATGGTCTCTGTGTGGTTGCAGCACTTGTGCCAACTGCTGTGGTGCCAGTTCTGAATGGAGCACAGCTTGCTGGGTACCAGGAACACCTCCAGTGTCACACTCTCATTATCCCACCAGGAAGCAAGAGGCTTTTACTCTCTACCTTTGCTGGCAGTCTCATCTTGGTGGTTCAACCTCTTAGTGGTGGAAATGATCCAGCTAAAAAAAAGAAAAAAAGCTGTGACATTTTCTTGCCCATTCCTGAAAAGTGGCAAAAATTTATCACAGAATCACAGACTGGAAGAGACCTTTAAAGGTCATCAAGTCCAACCCCCCTGCAGCCAGCAGGGACATCTGCCACTAGATCAGGTTGCTCAGAGCCCCAAACAACCTGACCTGGGATGTGACCTCTGGAATAAAGCAGCCAAATCTCTTTAAAGTCATCAGAGATGTTCCAAAAACAGCATCTCAGAGTCTGTGCTTACAGCTTCTATGTGGGTACACAAATAGGGTGAGGACTTTCTGTTTGTCTGTTCATGGGAGTGTGAAGATAAAAAGGTTCTGAGATCATCTGTGTTATTATTAATGCTTTATAAAATCCCAGGAAATGAAGCAGCTTCACTAAGAGGCAGAATCTGGCAGGAGACTGAGTAACAGTGACAAAAACAAGAAGGAAGAGGTGGATCTGATGTAAACATCTGAAGTTCCAGCTTTTCATCCCCTGTCTGAGAACTGATCAGGTCAGCCCCTGAAGGAACAAGCTTTCAGGCCAGGGTCCACCCATAGGACAAATCAAACCTTGACAGAGCTGCAGGCCCAGCTCTGCCAGGATGACTTTGCAAAAGGCAACCCAAGCAGCCCACTGGTACACAGGGTAGGATGTTTCAGAGAGAAAATCCTTGTAAAGGTCAAAGAAATTATGATCAAAGCAGTTTTCTAATCTGCAAAGCTCCCACATCATTTTGTCTGGTGGTGATGTGTGGTGCTCAGGAGGAAGGTGGCACAGGTCCATGGAGGCTGAGGGGAAGGTGAAGTGCAGAGGGTGCTGGAATTGCATCATGTCTGTTCTCAAACGTGATACCAGGGCTGCTGTGAGGGAAAGGAAGAGCCAAGGTCCAAGAGCTTTTCGCACTAAAGACACAGCAGATTGGATGTGGCATGGGAAGGATCTGTTCACTCTTATCTGCAAAGCTGGAGGTCATTGTAGCTTCAGTTTTCCTGCAGGGCTGCCTTTGTGTTTGCAGACATCCTCATGGCTTCTCAAACTGAAATGTGCACTGCAGAACAATATAAACTCTGGAGATGGGTCTCCCACTTCCACATCTTTGCTAAAAGGCTGCTCTAGAAAAGTGTCTGGACCAAAGGAAGTGATCAGGAGTGTAAGGATATTTGTAGCCTGACACACTGGATGGGCTGTGGTGGCATTTGAGCCAACCAAAGCTGATATCACAGAATCACAGTGTGGTGGTGGCAGAAAGGGACCTCTGGGGGTCATCCAGTCCAACCCCCCTGCTCCAGCAGGGGCACCCACAGCAGCTTGCCCAGGCTCACCTCCAGCTGCCTTGGCAATCTCTCCACACAAGGAGACTTCACAGCCTCTCTGCAAAGCCTGGGCCAGGGCTCCAACACCCTCACACTAAACAAGCTTCTCCTCCTGCTCAGCTGCAACCTCCTGGCTTCCAGTTGGTGCCCAGTGCCCCTTGGGCTGTCCCTGGGCACCATTGAGCAGAGTCTGGCTCCAGCCTCTTGCCTTGTGTCCTTGAACTCTTGCTCAGCATGGAGCAGCTCCCCTCTGGGGCTGCTCTTCTCCAGGCTAAGCAGCCCCAGGTCCCTCAGCTTCTCCTCATAAGAAGAAAGTTCAGTCCTTACCCTGCACTTCAGCACAACCATAGCATCCACCTTTAGGTACCAAACCCATCCTGGTCTGAAGACTCAGGTCCTATTTACTCCCAAATGTTTCTATGTTACTACAACATGCCCTAACTTATCCCCAGAGAAAGGAGTCACACCAACAGCCTCATCCTTGGTGTGACATGGAGCTGTTGACCTCATTCTGCTACAGTTAATGAGCATGTCCCATTATCTTCCCTGGCCCAGATCCCAGGCAGGGGGAAGGGAGAGGGAAAACACAAGGTGATGCAATACCTCCTCCTCACCAGGAGTATTTTTAGACACACAGAGGGAAGCTTGTTAATTTTCTTTCTTGTTGAGTGACTTCCAATTAGGGAACAATGACTTTCCTAATTAGTGCAAAAGGAAGAGGTCTGATTAATCTCCTATTAGTGTTTTACAGGATGTTTCCAGTAGTGTGTCATTCCTTTGTGTTGCAGCCTCTTGTTTTCACCAAGCCTTTAGCTAGTGGGAGAACTGTTCTCATTCTCCTTCAGGTCTGTTTTGGTTGCTTGGTTGGTTGGTTGAAGGTGAGGTTTTTGGATTTCCCAGGAGACTGGAGCATCTCCATGAGCTTTGGATGAGCAGCTGAAGGAATCACCTGGATCTGTTGGCAGACTGGCTTGTAATTTTCCCCTCCTGCAGTTACTGATGCATGATAAATGACTTAGCTTTTTATTCAGATGATTGTATTCTCTGAAGGCTGGGGAGAAGCTCTTGGACAGGTTTCTCACTTTGCAGGCTCCTGTGTCAGTTGTGGTTAAGTTCAGTGAATAATTTATAAGGCAGAAGAAAATTTGGAAGGGAAGACAATAAAAATTCTCTTTATTTTGAGGTGGTAGAGGGGCATAGCTCTGGAGCCAAGGGTTTCCTCGTGGCAGCTGACATCTCATTTGTGTACATGACAGCTGAGGAGCAGAAGATATTGATTTATTGAAGGAACTTAGAGCTGGGACCTTTTAATGAACAGTGGCATCTTCCCACTGATGGAGACGTAAAGCATGTTAGGTCACTTAATGCTTAAAGTCACTGATGGGCATGTGAGAAAGCTGGTGGCCCAACTGGAGTGCTGGGTCCAGTTGTGGGCTCCCCAGTTCCAGAGAGACAAGGAACTGCTGGAGAGAGTCCAGCAGAGCACAGGAAGATGCTGAGGGCACTGGAGCATCTGTGGGAGGAGGAAAGGCTGAGAGCCCTGGGGCTGCTTAGCCTGGAGAAGAGCAGCCCCAGAGGGGAGCTGCTCAAGGCTGAGCAAGAGCTGAAGGACAGAAGGCAAGAGGCTGGGGCCAGACTGTGCACAGTGGTGCCCAGGGACAGCCCAAGGGGCACTGGGCACCAGCTGGATGCCAGGAGGCTCCAGCTGAGCAGGAGGAGAAGCTTGTTTGGAGTGAGGGTGCAGAGCCAGAAGCTGTGGAGTCTCCTTGTGTGGAGAAATTGCCAAGGCAGCTGGAGGTGAGCCTGGGCAAGCTGCTGGGGGTGACCCTGCTGGAGCAGGGGGGTTGGACTGGGTGATCCCCAGAGGTCCCTTCCAACCCCAGCCCTGCTGAGATTCTGTGGAGAGCCAAATGTCCTCCCAAAGACCCCTGCAGACCTAGCCTTTAGGTTTCTCTGTACTGGATGTCCTCAGTATTGCTGGTTTTATTTCTTTATCTTCTTTTAAAAATATAAAATTAAGATGCTCCCCAGGCCCCAGCCATTCCTGAAGGCCTACTGCTGGACAGTAAATAGAGCAGTCCCACCCACAGCAGCCCTGGACACTTCTTTCCTGCATTTTAAGTCTTATTCCATTGCTAGGGTTCTGAAGTCATGCTCCAGCCACACCATGCCTTGGCTCTTGGGATGTGACCTTCTGCTCTCTGGTTCAGTTAGCTAAGGGGAGCTCAGCTGATGGATGGAAGCTGCCATGCAGAAAATTCACAGGCATGTTAAAAAACAAAGAGATGTGTGTGTGTGTGCACAACATTCTGTCTGGAGTCCTTAATGTCCAACAGAACAAGACAACAACAATTAACTTAATTAGTCATAATCATTTTCTCTTCTGATCAGCTAGAGCTGCAGTGTTCTTCCTCTGTCAAGTGCTGGAGCTTTTTTGGATCAAAACCAGAGAAAGTCACCCAGCCACCTTCATAAAGGTGCACTCAGAGACCTTAGGTATCTCAGCAACATCAGCATTGCCCAGGCAGTAGGTCCACTCTCAGGGTCCAGCCATGGATGTCAGAGGGGTGCAGGATCTGCTGGGCTCATCTCAGGCACGTGTCTGTAGGAGCTGTGAGGCAGCAGGGCTCTGGCACAGAGGTGCTGCTCAGACTTGTCTGAACTGCTGGTGAGTCAGGCTGTGCCTCTGCAGTGGTTCCATCCTTCACTGCTGGGTTCAAGGTCGTTTCTGGCAGAGCAGTGACTCTCTGTCTGTTACCTCCCTCCCTGGCTTAGAGAACTTTGCATCTGGAGCACAAATTAATTGCTGTTTACCTCTGATGAACAAAGTGGAATTGAGAGGGAGTGGATGATGCCTTGTTCAGAGAAGGTGTCAGGCTGTCAGGGGCTGGGGTCAGCACCATCTCACTGGTTCTGTTGTCCCTTTCTCCTTTTCTTTTCTAAGTGATTCCTTCCCATGCCTGAGGATTAACCCTCAGTGCTTAGCTCAGTGTCTTTTCTTCATTCAAAACCCCATGATTTCACACCTGGAGTGGCTGTCCCTCCAGAAGGTAGCAGAGTGACCTGGCCAATGATTATTTCTATGTTAGCACCTCCCCACTGCTTCTTTTATTTCCCTTTTCAATGAAATCCACACTTTTGGGAATGATGAGGGTGTCACATCCTCTTCTGCTTCCATCCATTATGGCTCTGACCCTAGCACCCTCTCCCATTAAGATTTTCATCCCTGGTGATTTAATGATTCACCTTTGTCACCAGCATCATCCTTGTGAGCTTTTCACAGCTCTTTTACCCCCTGAGTGCTTCTCTCAGCATCCTTTTCCTCTTCTAACCAGGGAGGCATGGAGCTTGTGTGGACAAGTTCACCTTGAGCCAGCAATGTGCCCTCATGGCCAAGGCCACTGGTGCACTAAGAATGTGACCAGCAGGTCAAGGGAGGTTCTTCTCCCTCTCTACTCTGCCCAGGGGAGGCCACAGCTGAAGTTCTGGGTGTCTCCACCGTGGGCAGCAATGAAGTCAGCCAGAATGAGAAGGTTAGACCTGACCCAGGTTAAAGCTGAGATGAATGGAAACCTCCTGCCCTGCTCCCTGAGCTTCCCACTACTCCCAGCACAGATGTGAAACACCCACTGGGAGGACACCCCACTCCATGGGGAAGGATGTTTTTGACTCAAAATCAGCTTTGGGGGTTTCCCTAAGAGATCATTAACAGGAATAAGGCACTGGAAAATGATCATTTCTCTGGAAGCCCTTGGGGATACCACACACCCTTGGGACCTGGGTCCTCAGGGCTGGATTCTGCAGCAGGCTTCTTACAAGTCTCAAGGGTAGTGCTTCAAATCTGAGCCACAGAAGGGTTTTTTCCTCCCCCCTGGCACAATACATGGGAAGTTTTAAATGTCACCCTCCTACCCAAGCCAATGGGATGCTAACCTCTGCCATGAATTCATCAAGCTCTTTGTTGAAACCATTATCTTGCCACTGTTCCTCCAACTCCTTTTGAATTCAGGCAAATTTAAAAAGCTTTCTCTTCCATAAAATGAGGCACTAAGGTTAATTACAGTTCAGGAGCACTCTAAGGTATGGTTTGGCTGCTTGGTGTTTCTCAGACCTACAAGGAGCATGAGGGATGTGCCAGGAAGGGTCACCTGGCTTCCCCTAGGGAAGGGGAGGATCAGCTGGGTGATTCAAATGAAAGACTGAAATGACAGCACTTTCAGATGTGGAGTCCCTTCTTCTGCCAGAGAGGAGCAAGGTGGTGGGAGAGTGTGGCCCTACATGGGGGGGTCTCCATAGCAGGTAGCAGGAGTAGGGGCCAAGGAAGGAGTGCTGTGGGCATCCCACCACTGCTGCTGCCTGCTGGGTCTCTTCCCAGCTGTGGATCCCAGAATCCCAGCATGGTTGGGGCTGGAAGGGACCTCTGGGGATCACCCAGACCAACCCCCCTGCTCCAGCAGGGGCACCCACAGCAGCTTGCCCAGGGTCACCTCCAGCTGCCTTGGCAATCTCTCCACACAAGGAGACTCCACAGCCTCTCTGGGCAGCCTGGGCCAGGGCTCCAACACCCTCACACCAAACAAGCTTCTCCTCCTGCTCAGCTGCAACCTCCTGGCTTCCAGTTGGTGCCCAGTGCCCCTTGGGCTGTCCCTGGGCACCACTGAGCAGAGTCTGGCCCCAGCCTCTTGCCTTGTGTCCTTGAGCTCTTGCTCAGCATGGAGCAGCTCCCCTCTGGGGCTGCTTTTCCCCAGGCTAAGCAGCCCCAGGATGTTGATGTGCCTCCAGCTCTGTGCCTCCTGCTCCTCAGGGAGTCACGAGGATTGATTCATCCCAGCCCGTGCAGCAATTACAGAGCCTTCTAAGGAGGCTGCAGAAATGCTGATGCAGTCATCGTTAGTCACTGCTCCTGTGTGTACTCCTGAAGCAGGCTGGCAGCAGAGTTCCCTTGAGCTCACCCAGCTGCCTGGGAAGAGCCTCACCATATTGCAGGAGCAGCAAGGCACAGCATGGGGAAGAGTTCAGTCATCCTTTGTACTTCCCTGCTGCAAGAAGACCTGCAGAGGCTGGAGAGACCTCAGCTGGGAGAAAAGGTTCAGTTCTTCTAGTTCCTCCTCAACTGTGCTTCCCATGTGCATCCTGCTGCCAGGATCACAGAAGCAGAGAGAGCTTTGGGTTGGAAGGGACCTTTAAAGGTCAGCTAGTCCAACTTCCTTCATCTGGTCCAACACCTCCTCTTCTCTCACCTTCCACCTGCTGTACTTACGTGTTCTCCCCCTGACATGTGAGAGCCCCAGGGGGAAAACACTACTCCTAGGAGTAAGAGCACCATGAGGAACAATTTCTTCCCCAAAAGAGTTGTCAAGGCCTGGCCCAGGCTGCCCAGGGCAGTGGTGGAGTCACCATCCCTGGAGAGATTTAAAAACATGTGGATGTGACACTTAGGGCCATGGGTTAGTGGTGACCTGGCAGTGCTGGGGAACAGTTGGACTTGGTGATCTGAAAGGTCTCCTCCAACCTACATGATTCTATGATTCCATGATTTCCTTCTGCTGAGTTTAGGCTTGGGTTTGTCCTGTTTGGAAGAGCAGGACTGGGATTCTTGACTTAGAACTTGTCTAATTGAGGAACAGACTTTCCCACTGATAGACCTTTAGCAAAACTCCAGGGTTTGACCTGCTAAACAAGTAGCAACCCCACATCTAATTAATTCCTTGCTTATCTTCAGAGGAAAACTACTTCTTAATTTTATTTAGCACTTTCCTGTTACCAAATACCTTCTCCTCAGCAAGCTGTGCAGAGCTGCACACACAAAACTTGTGCCAAATTGCTTCCTTCCTGCTGTGAATGGATATTCAGCATCCTTATCTGTAGTGAAAGGAGCAGAGCTGGTGATACAGCCATGGAGGGTGGTTTATTCTGGAGGCTTTTCTTTGGCTTCTCCTTTCAAAGACATTTCAAGAATAAGCAAGTTACCTTCTTCAGCAATGTGCCAGCTTCTGTGTGGAAGGAAAAGTCCTTTTTTCTATCCCAGTGCTGCCCTGCCCTTTCTAGTCACCACCCAAAACACTTCTGTTCATGAAAAGCACAGCAAAAAGCTTTAAATCCTCCTGTTTCCCCAATGCTATGCTGAAGGCCAGGGAAGCAAATTGCCCTGGGAATCCTAATGAAGTGGAAAAGCAGCTCCACAATTCATCTGGGCTGTAAGAAATCAAACTAAACAGAATATAGCCTGAGATAGCAGAGATCTGCAGCATCTGGGCTTTCTCTTTTAGATGCTTGCTGTCTCCTGAGCCCTTGAGCTCTGTGGTACCTGCACCAAGTGTGAAAACTCCAGGGTTTGGGGTATCTGGGGTTGTTTTTTTTCCTGCAAATGGAAAGGTTTTGCAATCCTGATGAAATGAGCTTTGGGGAGAACACAGTGCCTTGCTGAGGAGTAATAACCAGCAACGGTAGCACTGGGTTCTTCCCCCATCTAGTGGCTGGCTGGCTCTGCTGGGACTCCATGGAGCTCCTGCTTAGCATCTCCAGGAGTTATTCCATTAGCTTAGCTATTAGGAACTCACTTTTTTATCAGGATGGCATCCTCCAGCTCCCTGCCTGCTGGGCTACCTGTGCTGCCTCTGGGGACACATCCATGACGATGTTACATGGCCAACCTTTCCATTTTTCACCTCCCTACAATGTTCTCAACCTTTCCCAGTCCCTTCTGCATGATAGAGTTCATGATTCCTAGGAGCAGTCACATCAAAAAGGTCACCTCACTTCTGCTGAGCTTCTCAGGTTCCATATTCCACCAAATCCAGGTGATTTGTCATAACTGATCTGTCCTAAACTGGAAAAGTGATGAACTTGAGGCAAGTTGGTTTGTCAAGTGATGGTGTAATACTGGAGCTGTGTCTGGACAGTGAGCAGGACACCAGTGCTTCCTCCAGCTACCTGGATGTGTCAGTGCATAGCTAGAAACCAGTGGGCAACTGTGTCACACCATGGTTGGGACCACACACATGGAAGGGACCTCTGGAGATCACCCAGTCCAACCCCCCNAGTCACACCATGGTGGAGGTTGGAAGGGAGCTCTGGGGATCACCCAGTCCAACCCCCCTGCTCCAGCAGGGGCACCCACAGCAGTTTGCCCAGGGTCACCTCCAGCTGCCTTGGGAATCTCCAGAGAAGGAGACTGGCAGAAGGAATCAGGAGCAGCTAAATCCCATTTCAGGTTATGATTTCCCAGGTGTCTGCAGAGACACAAGATGTGATAGGTGAGAAGAGAAGCAGGAGAAGCAATGTTCTCTTCAGGCATCTTCAACTGCATGGTGTTCTTCAAACACAAACCAGCTAAAACAGAGGATATTGACAAAGCCTCTGAGGGAAGGTGCAGATGAGCTTTCAAAATGAAACCATCAAGAGAGGAGAGGAGAGAAAAGGAGGCTCAGGGGAGACCTTCTGGCTTTCTACAACTCCCTGAAAGGAGGCTGGAGCTAGGTGGGGGTTGGTCTCTTCTCCTAAGGGTCAAGTGATAAGAAAAGAGGAAACAGCCTCAAGTCATGCCAGGGGAGGTTTAGCTTGGACATGAGGAACAATTTCTTCCCCCAAAGGGTTGTCAATGCCTGGCCCAGGCTGCCCAGGGCAGTGCTGGAGTCACCATCATCCCTGGAGGGGTTTCAGAGCCCTGGAGATGTGGGGCTGAGGGTCATGGGTTAGTGGTGACATGGCAGTGCTGGTTAATGGTTGGACTTGATGATCTGAGAGGTCTCTTCCAACCAAAACCATTCTATGATTCTATAAATAAAATTAAGCCCAGAAAGGGATGCTGGGTGCACACACCAGCCCTGCTGGAAGTAGGACATTTAGCTAAGGATAATTAAGCTACAGGGTTAATTAATCTGTCCACTGTAGGCTACGCAAATGAGAGCTGGCTGTTGAGCACTAGGGGCATTGAGGTTTATTTCCCTTGGTTCTGGGCTCTGTGTGCTGTGTTGCTGGGACCTTTCTGCTTGTTTGAAGGCAGTTGTTAGCACAATCCCTTGCTGCCTTCCAGAAGTGCCCAGGACATGTTTCTGGACCTTCACTTTCTTCTGCTTTGTCATTCTCTGTTGGCAGAGCTCAGTGTCCATCTGGCACCACACTTTGCTTGGTGCTGTGAACCCAAATGCTGAGCTTGCAGAAGACAATGTATCCTCAGGACTCCTTTTTCATAACCCTTTTATGTTTTTAGTTACTTTGGCCTCAAAGGAGAAGGGGAAAAAACTAGTCAGTCTTGTCTTTGCCTGTTTTCATTCAGAAATGAACTGCAATCAGTGAAGGTGGTTTCCTAAAGAGCACAGGGTTTGTGCTTTCCTAAATGAAGAGGAAACCTCTGAAGCTGAACTTGCCAGAGCTCTATCCCATCAGGTCCTGCTAAAAAGTCTGTCCCCAGCTTTCTTCTAGGCCCTTGAAGCCCTGCAAGGCTGCAGGAAGGTCTCCCTGAAGCTTTCTGTTCCCCCAGCTGAACAACCCCAACTCCCTCAGCCTGCTCCAACAGGTCCAGGTCTTTGTTTTTGTCATCTTGTCACATCAATTCCAGCCTTTAAAGGTCACACCTGCCCCAGCACAGGCAAATCTCTATCCTGTGCTATCTCTGCCCTGGGTTTGGTGATGTGCTGCAGACTTCTCAGGAGCTCAGCCCACCAGGGAAGAGCCCCAGCCCCAAGGGAGGGATTGGACCAACTGGCAGCTGATCAAGAACATGGGAATTGTGCATGGCACATCTTGGCAGCAAACTGCTCACAAGAGATTTAGGAAATACATCTTGAATTCATTTAGGAGATGATTCTCAGGCAATGCTCATCAGCTCATGGATCTGCAGGGTGAGAGGGAGCAGCTTGCATGCATCCAGACAATTCTCTCTTCAATTCTGCAACCTGTTTTATCTTTCCAATTGTTTTTATTTCTTTATCTTTTTACCAAGTAACAGACAAGAATTATTTGTCCCCAAGAGTTCCACGGTTAGTGTTAGCCCCCAAGATGCTGTAGCTAGCCACTAGCAATGGTCATTCCTTTATCATTTTCTCCTCCTCTCTCTGACTTTTGGAACACCACTAATTATGATGCCTAGAAAGCTTTTCTTCTGTCACCTGGAACCCAATGGCTTAAGGAGTCCAACCACATGAGCACAGCTCCTGTGAGGATTGCTCCATACTCCCAGAGAACATGGCAAGCCAAGGATTTCTCTTCATCTCCTGACAGGAGGACTGAGGAATTCACATGAGCTTACCTGTCTTTATTAGGCATGTAATTAGCAGCCAGAGAATATGGTGCTCTGGAGATGACCCAGATTTGATGATGCTATTGCACCATTCAGAAACAGACCCAGTTTCTGAACTACTTAGGTGTGAGATTACACCATGGAGTTGTCCTCCTCAAATATGTCAACAGTTACCAGAGTTGTCCATGCCACTGGGAGATTGCTCATGCTAATTGCCATCATTAGCTGCTTGAGGATGAAATATCTGCCAGTGCTTCAGGAATCAGACCCAAAGCAAATTCTCCTCTTCCAGGTCAGCTCTGTATGTCTTCCTAAAGACTAGGGGATCTAGATCAAGCCTGAAATTAGGTTAACAGGTTTTGGTTTTTTTCTTTCCTGTCCCTGGAAACATCCTTGTGAGATTTACATTTAAAAATGGGAAAATTAGTTAATATGTTAATTGATTTACTTCATCATGCTTGGAGAATATTAAAAGATATTCCAACAGAACAAGTCTCTGCTGGACTCTCTTCAGGAGTTCCTTGTCTGTCTTCAAATGGGGAGCCCACAACTGGACCCAAGGCTCCAGATGTGGCTTCACTAGAGCAGAGGGAGAGGAGAATCTCCCTTGCCCTGCTGCTCATGCTGTCTTTAATACACCCCAGGGGATCATTGACCTCCTTGGACATGAGGGCACATTGCTGGCTCATGGGGAACTTGTTGCCCACCAGCACTCCCAGGTCCTTCTCTGCAGAGCTGTTTCCCACCAGGTCAAGCCCTAACCTGTCCTGCTCCATGAGGTTATTCCTCCCCAGGTGCAGGACTCTCTCCTTGCCCTTGTTGAATTTCACGAGGTTCCTCTCCCCCAGCTCTCAGCCTGTGCAGCTCTCTCTGAATGGCAGCACAGCCTGACAGGTGCCAGCCACTCCTCCCAGTTGGATGTCATCAGCAAACTGGCTGAGGGTCCACAGCATCCCTTCATCCAGGTCACTGATGCATATATTGAGCAACACTGGACCCAGCCCTGACCCCTGGGGAACACCAAAAGCTACAGGTCTCCAAACAGACTCTGCACACTGACCATTGCCACGCTGCTGGTGAGGCCATGTAGATTTGATGCCATATCTCTTTCCTTCCCTCTTTTCTCCCAGGATATCCAGTGAACACTCCCCAAAGCTTCAGATCCGGAGCCACAGCTACCTGAGGGCAGTGAGTGAAGTCTCCATCAACAGAAGCCTGGACAGCCTGGACCCTGCAGGGCTGCTGACATCCCCCAAGTTCCGCTCACGGAACGAGAGCTACATGAGAGCCATGAGCACCATCAGTCAGGTGGGTGACAGGCAGCCAGGGTGGCCTGAAGAGTAGGCATCATGCTGGGCACTGGCCAAGCCCTTGTGATAGAAGAAACCTGGTTTTGCATGAAGTGGAATCAGGCTGTTGCATGCTATCATCTTTCCAAATGCTTTTAAGGAAACATAAATGTTTTCACACAATTTTGTGAGAGGGAAACATCTAATAGAATCATTTGGGTTGGAGACCTTTAAGGTCATCAAGTCCACCACTGAACTGGATCACTAGTGACCTATGGAGAGGCCATGAACCTCACCTCATTAAAATCATCCAGACAGGGTTCTCTCAAGGATCTTGTGCTTAGGATCTTGTGACCAATGTTTACTTGAATGCCTCCAAATCTTGTTGGAATGCCACCCCTGCTGAGTGAGGTGCTAAAGGCAAATGAAACCCATAGGATTTTGGGGCGATTTGGGGATTTCAATGTAACAGTCAAAATGGTTCAACTTCTGTTGTGGGCCCAGGATGAGATAAACCAGATGCTGCTATGAGGAGTAGACTGGATGGTCTCCAGAGGTCCCTTCCAACCCCTATCATGCTGAGATTCTGCAGCTCCATGCTTCCCACCAGTCTTGGCAGGAACCAAGAGCCCTAAACTCTGCTGACTTTCTGCTTCTGCTTCCCCTTTCCATACCTTACCAATGGCTGCTTTGTAAAACCGGAGGTGTTGATGTGCCATCCACCTCTGCTTCATCTCTGAAAGCACCTTCTAACAGATGTTGGCCAGTAGCTCACTGAGTGTTTGCTCCAGGAGCGCTGGGGTAGGAGATGTGCTGGCTGACCCCCTGCCCTATGCCTGCAGGTGAGCGAGATGGAGGTGAACGGTCAGTTCGAGTCGGTCTGCGAGTCGGTGTTCAGTGAGCTGGAGTCCCAGGCTGTGGAGGCCTTGGACCTGCCCATGCCAGGCTGCTTCCGCATGAGGAGCCACAGCTACGTCCGGGCCATCGAGAAGGGCTGCTCCCAGGACGACGAGTGCGTGTCGCTGCGCTCCGCCTCCCCCCCGCGCACAACCACCACGGTGAGGACCATCCAGAGCAGTACTGGTGAGTAACCAGGAGGGACATCCAGAGGGGTGCTGGGAAGGGAAGGGATCTTCCCATGCAGTTCCATCAGCTCAGCGAGGAGTTCTTCTCTGCTGGACACCAAACCCTTAGAAAAGTCTCTGTTTCACCAGGGAGCTGGACACACTCATCAGACTAACACTACTCAGAGATCAAGGTTGATGCAGTTGTGGTGCCTTCTACATCCAAGCTAATTGATTCTGGGCCAAAAGCATGTAGAAAGAAGTCCCAGGTCATGACTCTCTTGCTCTCCTCTCCAAAAAAAGCAGTCACAACTTGGCAAGGCTGAAGAAGGTGGCTCTGGGTGAGCAGCTTTGCTGGCTCCTACAAGCAGAAGGTCCTTGAACTAAGTTTCTCTATAAAGATGAGGTGATCTTGGTCTTTTCTAGAAGCTAAAGTTATTGGATGTGTCATTTAATGGCTGGGAAAGACTGTTGGAGCTTTCTAGGTCATATCTAGAGGTGGGAATGGAGAAGGGAAGAAGTCTGCAGGCCAAAACAAGCATGTTCACAGCCTGCTGTTACTCTTTCTGCAGTTCCAACCAGTTGAAGCCTTGCAGGAGAGAAGAGTTTTGGTCTAAATGTGAGACTTTCAAACCTTCCTTTTCAAACTGGAGGTTGCTTTTCTTTTGGAAGTAGCCATGATGAAATCCAGAATCTGTCAGCAAAACTGGTGCTTAAAAGAAAGAAAAAGGCAGTCAGAACCCCAGATCTCTCCTCCAGGAACCAACACATGTTGGGTCCATGAGACAGGACCTCTTTCCTTTGACTTCTCTGCATCCCTTCCACTGCTTCACACAACCTTCATTTACAAGCCATGTACTATTCATATTCCTGACCAGCACTGACTATTAGGAGTCTTTCTCTGTACCTACTATCTCCTTGCCTGGTTCCTTGATAAGTTTCCTATGCTCTAAACCCCTCCCTTTATGTGTGTTATCTCCCAGGTGCAGTTGTTTTAGGTGCCCTAAGCTCCTTATCTCTCAGCCCAGCCACTTGCCAGTTGGCTTGTGTCACCAAAGGACACTTGCAGTCTTTTTACCAAACCTCAGCAAAAGCTCTGCACGAGATTGCACTGAGTATTTTCTCCAGGTCCATCCTCAGCTCAGGCAGGGAAACAGAAAGAGCCAAGTTATCTGCAGCAATGCCATCTGGTGATGCTCAGGGATAATGCACTGCTGCTTCAGAGCAAAGCAAAGCCCAGTCCCAAGGACCTGGTGCTGTGTGGACAGCAGGTTAGAGAAGGACTGAGAGGCAGCATAGGACATGCTAATTATGATGCTTCAGCTGAGCAAGCTGTTTTCCTTCCCTTCCTTGGCACAGCTGTTCAAGAGGGGTCAGGTCTTTGGTGGGAAGTCTCTAAGGGGCTGCTTAGTCAATTAAAACAACAACAAAAATGCAAACAACTTTAAAAATAGACTTGTGCCAGGCAGAATTCAAAGATGAAATCAAACCCTGTGGAGAAGGAAGCTGTAACTGTGTACCAGCTGTGTCCACACTCCCCAGGTCTGTCCTTTCAGACAAGGACTTGGGCTTTCAATTCTGATTTCCAGTGGAAGCTAGAGTGGTTTCTGGATCTGTAGCAACATGAAGGTGTTTCCACAGGGGGTCTGAAGAGACATGACTGAGTTGAGGCTTTCTTGCAGATGCTGACCCTTAAAAGAGATTGAAGAGGGTCAAAAACTGTTTGACAATTTGCATGTTTCATTTCCTCTGTTTCCTTGAGTTATCCTGGACTTCACTCTGCCTTTGGATCCTCTAGGAAATTGCTTACACCAGCACTTTTAAAGTGTTTTCTTTTACAAATGAGGAGCTCACCTTGGTGGAGAACACTGTCTCCCAATGGGGAGGCAGCTGGCTGTAGCTAGAGCAGGTTTCATCTTGTCTACTCAGAAATCAGCTTTATGAATCCACATCACAACAAAAAACACCAGGAAAAACACAAACCACAACAAACCCACCATGGTTATGGAGCCAGTGGAAGTTGTTTATTAGAGGAATTCAGACCAGAGCTCTAGCTGGAATGTTCCAAACTGATTTAAAGCATGATTGTCAAAGTCTGGCTCAGGCTGCCCAGGGCAGTGGTGGAGTCACCATCCCTGGAGGGATTTCCAAGCCCTGGAGATGTGGTGCTGAGGGCCATGGGTTAGTGGTGACCTGGCAGTGCTGGGGAACAGTTGGACTTGGTGATCTGAAGGTCTCTTCCAACCAAAAATGCTGCTATGATTCTGGGTTTTATTTTCTACTTAATTTCTTAGCAGAGATGAAAAACCACAGGGAAGCCCTTTCTGAAGGTCCATATGGACTGTGCCTAAATGTCTTCTGCCTTGAACTTATTCCCTTTGCTTATATTGCACACACTAAAGTGATGATCATTTCAGGTGATCAGACATATAGTACAGAGAACCACAGAACAGTGAGGGTTGGAAGGATCTGGAGATCATCTAGGCCAACAGAAGGAAGGAATAGCCTAATGAGAAGGGGAATTGCCCTTAATGTTACCAAAAGCAGTGAAATCCCAACTCTGGAGCTGGGACAGGTTGGTGTTGCTGGTCCCTGGCTAGCAGTTGGGTTAGGTAAGAGAGGAGCCAGGAGCACAGCTCTACCAGGGGAAAACTGCACAGTCCTTCTCCTTCCCCAAAATCAGAAACCCTTATGTAATGATTCAAATTAGCAACATGAAAGGGAATCAAAGGAAAAGGAAACAGAAGCAAGAAGCTAAGAGAGGAGAGAGCTTGTCTGGAACATAATTACAGATGGGTACAAAGTAGGGGGGGGGGGGGGGAACTGTCTCTGCTGTGCCTCTAGAGTAGCAATGATCTTCCCTTCAAGCCACTCTGCTCTGCTAGCTCTCCCCATTTCCTCTAGTAGAGATGCTGCAAACATGATGGCTTCAGAGCTGGTGGATCTTAGCTGTGCTATTACTGCAAGCCAACCATATCCAGCCTGCTGAGAGATGGCCTCAGCACAATCCAAACTGCTAAAAACATCACAGCATAAAAAGGAACAGAAGAGGAAAATGGCTTCAAGTTGCACAAGGGAAGCTTCAGATTGGATATCATGAAGAATTATTTTTCACCCTGAGGGTTCTCAGGCATTGGCCTAGGCTGCCGAGGGCAGTGGTGGAGTCACCATCTCTGGGAGGGTTCACAGAAGGTAGAGATGTTTTGCTCAGGAACGTGGTTTAATGGCATGGGGTTGTTACAGATAGACACTGCCCCAGGTTGCCCAGAGAGGTGGGAGATGTCCCATCCCTGGAAACATCCCAGCTCAGGTTGTTTGGGGCAGTGAGCAAACTGCTCTAGTTGCAAATGTCCCTGCTGACTAGTGGGGGTTGGACTAGATGACCTTGAAAGGTCCCTTCCCACCTAAACCAGGCTGTGGTTCTATGGAAGTTCAGCAGAAGAAACTGAGAGCAAGGAATGTCAAACCCAGCTCAGGCTGCTTTGTTTGAACAGGATCTGCCAGCATTTATTTTGTTATCCTATTACAGTGCTCTGACATCCACCTAAACCTTCCCAGAGGGAGGCAGATCTACATTTCACTTGAGCTAAAGACAGAATTCATTTGAAAAGCCATTCTAGCTAAGTGAACACTTATCAAGCCACCATCCTCTCCCCTGTGCAGAGACAAAAGAAAATAGGTGTCTTTCAACAGGAGCAGCCAGAGACCTCTCACAGTAGAAGGTTCTGTGATATTCTTTATTGTTTTATTTATTTTTAGGGTTTTTTCCCCTCCTCTGATAGCTTAGCTCAAATCCTTGATCAAAGCAAGGAGGCATTGTTCTGCTCAGATGGCTTACTGCCTGCTAAGTGGAAAGCAATTTAGCCTCCTCCCATCTGAGCAGAGCCAAAATTCAGTCAGGGAAAACCATTCCCCCCTTGAGAGGCCTGACAAAGGTTGGGGAATCAGAACAGATTACCAGCATCTGCCTAGAGTGTGGCTGTGATGAAAGGGACCATCAGCCTGTGGTGGCAGTGGGCTGTCCCTCTCTGCAAGGTGACATTAGACACTGCCAGATTCCACTGTTGGAGTTGCACTGAGCTGGGTTGCTGAGTGGTGGAAGAAGCAGTGCAGCAAGATGGGAATAATGGCAAGAAAAGAGCAAACCACATCTCTGTGTGAACATCAGAGCTTCACAGAAACATTAAGCTTGGGAGAGACGTCCAAGATCACCCAGTCCAACACCACCATGCCATTAAACCATGTCACTAAGTACCACATCTCTGCCTTCTGTGAACCCCTCCAGGGGTGGTGACTCCACCACTGCCCTGGGCAGCCTGGGCCAATGCCTAACAACTCTTTCAGGGACTAAACTGTTCCTAATATCCAACCTAAACCTCCCCTGGTGCAACTCGAGGCTGTTTCCTCTTGTCTTATCACTTGTTCCTTTGGAGAAGAGACCAAGTCCCACCTGGCTCCAAGCCTCCTCTCAGGGAGTTGCAGAGAGTGAGGTCTCCCCTGAGCCTCCTCTTCTCCAGGCTAACCAAGCCCAGTTCCCTCAGCTGCTCCTTACAAGACTTATTCACTAATTTCTTTTCTCAATGTACAGATTCCTTTGCTGCCACAATTCCTCTGGGATATTTTGTGCTATTACTGAAGAACAAAGGCAATGACTGCTGCAAAAAGTAGTTAGTGATATAACACACCCCATGGCCCACCAGAGCTCCACAGAGCTGATTGCTCTTAGGCTGCTGCATAAACACATCTTTAGGAAGCGTGAAAATGTGCAATCATTTCCTGGATCCAGCTCCTCAGTGCATCCTATCTGAGCTCTGAAATGGGAATTACTGATGTGGTGAACTCTTAACAGCTCCAGAGGAATTGCTGTGCTGCAGGAGGGACCCTGCTGAGCTCTGCTTCTTAAAACCAGGCATTAAAACCTCTCCTTTAGCTTTGGAACATCCCAAATCAGTCACTTTAGGAAGCCTCATTGTCAGCAAATATCTCACCTGTAACTTCTTGGTGTGTGCAATGGCTCAGGAGAGCTTTGTCATTATCACAGCTGAGGAGAACCAAAATATTCAGGTTATTTTAAAGGAATAATAAGAAATTAACAGTGGACAGCACATTGCTGAGGACTGGGCAGTGGCACACACTAGAGAGACCAACCTGAGTTACTTTCACACTCTTGGGTGTATTAATCCAGCCTAATCTCTTCAGGGAAGGGACCAAAGTCTTGCTTAAAAGCTACCACTTCAGTTTAGGAGAATGGCAGGAATTCTGGCTGAAAATGTGACCCCATGATATAATTTAGAGCATGTCTTCAGCTTGCTGAAGCTCATTTCTGTCCCAAAAATATTACACTGGAGATAAGCCAGAACAAAGAAAAGATTCAGGTCTTTCTCCAGAAATTGAAGATGGAATTATTTGCCTTTTAGTTGTTATCAGCATCTCAGGACTTATCCTAATGCTCAGAGTTCTGATGCTGGGCAATCTGCTGTGAGTGACCCTGCTTTAGCAGAGGGGTTGGACTGGATGGTCCCCAGAGGTCCCTTCCAGCCCCTACCAGTCTGTGATACCATCTCCACTTGAATTAGGTAGCAATGAGCAAGCTGTGCTCCAAGCCACGAGTTCTTTCACAAAAAGCAGGCAAGCAGAGAAGTTTTACTGTGTTAGCAACAGCACAGGAATTCAATTCACACCAAGGTGACTGCTCTTGCAGCAGGACAGAGTTCAGATCGTGCTAGCAACAAAGCACTGGGAAGTGGTGGCCTTACAAGAACAGCACTTGAGATTGAGAGGCAACTTGCAGGGGATGGATGCATGTGTGAGATGCAATCATCTTACAGAATCAGAGTCATTAAGGTTAGAAGAGACCTCCAAGATGACCAAGTCCAACTGTCAGCCTATCACCACCATGTCATGCCTTTACTTCTTGAAATGAAACCTTCTGTTGGACATCTGCTGGCAGAACAATCCCAACACATCCTTCCACTGTCTGACCTTCAAGGAGTAAAACTACCAGGGCTTGGTCAGCCACATCTGAACTGGATCTGCACTTCGTAGGGACTAGACCAAACTGAAACAAGCAGATTATGCAAGAACATTCCTTTTGGCCACTTGAGGAATTTAACAGTAGAATAATAGCTAATTCCTCATCCTGCATATAATTAGAGCAAATTCTGCTGAGAGGATCAATTTTCTCCCATCTCCATTTTTCCCTTTATCTAATCATTTCCAGCAGGAAGCTCTGCCAGCAATCTCACTGGCTCCATTCCACTCTGATTGTTCTTGCACAGAAACACTCCTCTTGAACAAGTTGTCACCAACACAGATTACAGCACATTGTCCTCTGTCAACTTCTCTATTTCAAAATGTAACATTTATGGGCAAAAGTAAGGCCTGTGTTTAATATGGATGCATGGATCGTGTGACAGAGGGACCAGGTTTTGGTAACTGCAATCTGCTGATTGATTTCACCCAATGTCTCCAAGGAGCCCTCACCTCCTGTGCAACCTGCTCTAGGTGACCCTGCTCTGGCAGGGGGGTTGGACTAGATGATCTCCAGAGGTCCCTTCCAACCCCTACCATTCTGGGATTCTGTGTAATGGGTTAGATTTGGCCACGAGGATCTGCTCCACCCCATGATATACAACTGCTAACTAGGTTGAGCACAGAATAATGGTTTGGGTTGAAAGGACCTCTCAAGGTCATCTAGCCCAAACCCCTGCAGCCAGCAGGGACAGTTTATGTGTAACTTAGTTGAAAGTAAATACAATTCCCTTCACAGAAATTAGGTTGATAGCAGAAGTAGCAAGGGAAGGAAAACTGAAACAGCTTGAGTGGAAACAATAACATGAACTAGATACAAATAGATACAAACTAATCTCAAAGCCAAGCCCTGATGGCAAGGACAGCACTGGCACCACTGAGGCTGGGGCAGCACTGGGGAAGTCCCAGACTGGACTCAGCACCAGATGGGAACCAGATTCAGGAGATGGATTCTGGAGCTGGAGTCAGGAACACATGGCTCAGGATCAAAGGCAGCACAGACAGAGTCCTCCTCAGCCACTGGCCACTGAAGCAGAGGCTTGGCCCTGGGGATCCCTCAGCTTTCTCCTGACTAGGACATCCATGGATGGAATCCCTTGGTGGGCAGGTGAGGGTCACCTCTCCTGTCCCCTCCTCCCCACAGCTGCCACCTCTGGCTTCCTGCAGCCCAGGCTGGGCCCCAAGCTGGAGCAGTGCCCTTGTTGTGCAGAGGAGCAAGGCTAAGGCAGAGCCTTTCTGCAGCCCAAGCCTTGGGAGGAACTGTGCCCATGGAGTGTTGTCCCTGCTAGCAGCAGAGCCTGGCTGGGAGAACATGCTGTTCCCTTCAGAAAGTGCCTCCCTGAGCAGAGCCTGAGCTGGGAAGGGAAATCCCTGCCCAGGACTGGTTCTGCTCTAGCTCAGTCCAGGACAGAGTAACAGCCACCAAGCATTGCTAGAAGCATAACAGCAAGCACTGTCTGCTGCACCTCCTGCTTCTGAGGAGACTGGCCTCTGATCCTGGAAATAAAGAATGTGACATGAGATTTGTGATTTGGGAGGTTAATAACACACTAACAGGTGCTCTACTCGCCATGTGCCTGCTCCACTGCAGAGCTTAGCAGATTGACTCCTAAACATTGAGCATTTTCTTTGAGAGCTGCTGTTGTGCCTCAGGCTTGTTAATGTTTAGTTTGTCAGCTTTGTTCAGTCTAGAGAGACTTTTAAATGGATTTTCCTGTTGACATGACTTGCATCAACAAGTTCCATTGCTTCTACTCCTAACTTAGGCTCTAAATTGGTCCCAGGCAGAAAGTTGCAGTTCCCATTCCCCTGAAGGACACCTGCTTGTGCTGTTGAAATTGAAAAGGAGCAAATGAGAACTTCCTTAGAGGTAACTTCAAACGTGGGTCACAGCTTTCCAACTGACCAATGATGAAAATGAGATGTGACTGCTTCCTCCTCCAACCTGAGTGTTCTTTGTTAGCATCAGCAGAAAGCTCTGCTGAAGTGTCACAGCTCTCTGGCCTTTCACATTGACACAGATGGAGATCACTTCTGCAAGACCTCAGAACAACTGGATTTACTTATGCTCATGCTGGAGCAAAAGGAATCATAAAGCAAATAGCTAATGATTTCTTCCAGAGATCTTCACTTAATGTGTGGGTACCTGGTTCATTTTGTAGCAAGCATTGCTTCTTCCCCTTCTCCTCTGCCCTAGTCCTGAGTCCAGTTGTGGGCTCCCCAGTTGCAGAAAGACAAGGAGCTACTAGAGAGAGAGTCCAGCAGAGGCTAGGAGAAGGCTGAGGACACTGTAACATCTCCAGCAGGAGGAAAGGCTGAGAGCCCTGGAGCTGCTTAGCTTGGAGAAGAGCAGCCCCAAAGGGGAGCTGCTCCATGCTGAACAAGAGCTCAAGGACAGAAGGCAAGAGGCTGGGGCCAGACTGTGCTCAGTGGTGCCCAGGGACTGCCCGGGGGGCACTGGGCACCAACTGGAAGCCAGGAGTGGGTGATCTCCAGAGGTCCCTCCCAAACTCCTTGATTCTGGGATTCTGTGGATAAATTTGCAGATATAAGAAATGCTGGAACAGTCATCCCAGAGGCTGGTACCATTTTTCCTTTGGGCTGTAAGAGTTGCTGCCCACAAGTGCATGAATACATATCACAAACAAGGCTAAAAATCAAGTCTTTCAGGACGAGTAAATGCAGCAATAGTTCACATTTAAAGGGAAGAGTTAGGCTCTGCTCTTTTGAACATATTTGCCATTGCAAAGAGTTAATACACCCCCAAAAAGTGTTTCCTCTTTCAATTTGGCTTTACCCCCAGAGCTGATTTCCTTTCCTGAAACCCAAACCAGCAGTGACAGCTCTTCTGCACGTTAAGACGTCACCACTTCAAATCTGATCTCTCCTCTCCCTGCAGGCTTTGAAACTGGAGCTCTCTGTTACTGCCAGGGGCTGATCTCCAGCTGCCTAATTGTGCTGTGCAGCTGCTGCTTTCAAACCCTGTGAGGACCTGATGGATCAACATGGAAATTATTAATTTCTGGGCATAAAAACCTTCCATAAGTTTTATCCATACATTTTCTTTTATGGTTTCAGAGCTGGAGCCACACAGATTTGGGCATGTAACAACTCTACAGGAAAGCCACCCTTTGAAAGCTGAACCTCTCAAGTACTGGGGGTTTTAGTTGTTTCTCATAATACATCCTTAGGAAAGATGCAGCTACAGAAGACCTGGGCCAGTGGGAAGATGCACCCTCTGCCACCCATTGGGTGGGTTTGGTGGTGTCATGTAATACAAGGTGGGGCTGGCTACTTAACATGGTCCTTGCACAGCTGCACTTTGCCTTCAGTTACTTGAGTTCAATAACACTGAAAAACACCTCACCCAAAGTATTGTTTCATCATACCCTGTTTGATGGGATCTCGGCAGTGTGGAGATGATCAGTTAAACAGCAAGGCAAGCAACCCAGCACCTGTTCCATCCCTTGGCTCTCCCTCCATCATGGAGAAAGCTCACCCTGTGCTCAGGCCTATCCAAGGCTGTTTAGAGAACATAAGAGTCCAGAAGCTTACCCCCAGGTTCAGAGAAAGATGGGGAGCCCTGGAGACCTCCTAGAGAACATCCTGACCCACTCCCACAGAATCACAACATGGTAACCTGCCCAGGACCTGGGTGTAGCCTCATTAGGGCAGAGTAGAGAGGGAGGAGAACCTCCCTTGACCTGCTGGTCACTGTTCTTCATGCACCCCAGGAGACCACTGCTGGCTCATGGTTAACTTGTCCCCCAGAACTCCCAGGTCCTTCTCAATGGAGCTGCTTTCCAGCAGGTCAACCCTTAACCTCTCCTGCTCCATGAGGTTTCTCCTCCCCAGGTGCAGGAGCCTGCCCTTGTTGAATTTAAACTCATCAGCCTGTTACTATTTCCTGATGAATTCCTCATGGTTCATGTCTGTTTTCAAATACTCCAAGTCTTCACTTTTCTGATAAATTTCATCCACACTCTGTAAGAACTGATTCCAGTAATGCTCAACACTGACATTGTATTTCTCACCCTTGAAACAATCCAGGACTGAGAGGTGTAAGGATTATGAGCCCAGTACCAGCAAGGAAGAAACTGAAATAAAAAGGGAATTAGAGCCTGAATTTTAATCTGGGCATTCTGATTCCAGTCTTGTAAGTGCTTGATAATGTTAAGCTTCTCATCTGAGTACTCCAAGGTGTCTTCTCCTCCTAGTAATAAGGTATGCAGAGGGTTCACATTGCCTTCTATTTTAATTCCTGTTCATTTAATCCCATTTCAATTAAGAAGTAAGATGAAAGAAAACTAATTAATTGTAACTATTAGCTCTTCCTCAGTAATTTGTTTTTCAGTTGACCAGCATTCTAGCATCAATTTGGGAGTGACTACACTGATTTTAGAAGTCCAGAAACTCAACAAGGCAACAGATTTTAATCAGAATTTTGGCAAAGTCATGTCTGCCTTTAGCTTGACTCCACCTAGGTGAGTACTAAGGAGAGGAAGGATGCTCCCTGTGACCACTGGACCTCCAATCCTCAGTGAGAGGAGCACAGGAGATGAGCTCACTTGTTTTTGTAGGCATTGATGCATCTGCATGAAGCATTTGGTTCAGCCACTTCCTGAGGGTCTTTGCTTGTAACCTTGGTCTTCTACTTCACTATTTTTTTCTGCTGACTGCATCAAAACTAGCTCCTTTTGGCAGGTGTTTGCCTTCAACCCATAGAACCTAACTCTTCATGCAAACTGCCAAGAGAGCCAAGTGTTTCCTATCCCCCTGGAGCTCTAGACTGCAATGTGAGATGGGAAAATTAGCACTCCAGAGTTGATCAGTTTACTTTCTTTCCTAAAAATGGATCAAACCCTCAAGTTTCTTATTTTTTGCAACACAAATGTTTGCACTCATGAGAAAAATTCAGCTGACTTAATTCTGGCAAATCAAGGGAAATAAATGGCAAAAACAGCTGTAAGGAAATGAATATTGGGGCAGTTAGCTTGGAGTACAGTGAGCTCCCCAGGGAGAGTAGAGTTTCTCTCTGCTAGAGCCATTCATTTTGCTGATTTACTGTAAACATTTGAAATGGCATAAAAGAGCCTAATTTCCTGCTTTTTCTCTTCAAAATAGCACTGCCTGGTTCCCATGTGCAGCCCACTCCAGCCTGGAGTGGTTAGCAGAGCAATTTGTTATTCCTCTAGCACTGCCCAAGTGACAACCTTTGAGCCATCACACATCAACACAGTTCACTGCAAAGAGGGGCCTGAAGGTCATCCCTAAACCTCCAAAAAGTTCAGAGCTGCACAGAAGGAGAACCCTTCCCAAGTCACCAAGATCCCTTCCCTCAAACTGGGGAAGTTGGGGAGTTTGCATCCTGGTTTGTGACTCCTGAGGTACAGGTTAGGATCAGGGTGAAGGAACTGCAAGGGGAGGTTGAGTTTGTAGGAGGATGGACTTCAGGAGAAACTTTAAGCCTCTTGTAGTCACAGGATTAAATGATGAATTCTGAGAGATGTTAACTCAGGATGGCAGAGAGCTGCATGGGTTAGCTCAGGAGTGTTTGATCTAGAGAAGAGCCCCAGGAGAGACCTCCTTACTCTTTCCAACTACCTGAAAGGAGGCTGGAGACAGGTGGGGGTTGGTCTCTTCTCCCAAGGAAGAAGAAATGGGAGAAGAGGAAACAGCCTCAGGTTGTGCTAGGGCAGGTTTAGCTTGGACATGAGGAACAATTTCTTCCCCAAAAGGGTTGTCAAGGCCCTGGCCCAGGCTGCCCAGGGCAGTGGTGGAGTCACCATCCCTGGAGGGGTTTCAAAGCCCTGGAGATGTGGTGCTAAGGGACACAGCTTAGTGGTGACCTGGCAGCGCTGGTTAACAGCTGGACTTGATCTTAAAGTTCTCTTCCAACCCAAACAAGCCTGATTCTGTAATATTTAGTTCCCAGCACCCTGGAAATGGACATGAATAATTTCCCAAAGAAAAGCTTTCAAAAGCATATGTGATTTTTGAGGATTACCATGTGCAAGAGGATTACCATTTGAGAGACAAAAGGAATAAGAGATTACAGCACATTAAAGGGGAGCTGGTTTACATCAAAGGTGTAGTGTGGCTCCACACTTGGTCTGATAGGAGGCTTTGGCCAGGGAGCCAGACAGGGAGGATTTACTGTGAGCTTTTTAGCTCCTTTATCTCTTCTGATTTCAGCTTTATACACCAGGGTTGGAAATAGGCAAAGATGTTTACATTCAGGAGTGAATTAACAGCAACAATAATCAGCTTACAGAGTCCTGTTCTGTGATATGCCAAGGGGGGAGGAAATAATTAAAAAAACCTTAAACTCCAGACATTTAGGTCAAATTTAAAAGGCTGTGGGGTGTTTGGAGTGAGCTGAGAGATTACATGAGACTCTGGAAGGAATTTCTTTTAAACAGCCCAACAAAATAACCTCTTCTCTTTAGCAAGATGAATATATCAAACAGTTTCCTTCCCCTTGTCTTGCAGATTTGTTTTCATCATCTGACAACAGTAACAATCTGATAGGAAAGAATTATTGGGTCTTTACTTATAAATCAGTGTGTAGAAGATATTTAGCATTAAAAAATGAGCTTCTCTTGTAACTTTTCAATTAAAAAGATAGACAAACAACTTTACTATGGCAATAGATAGGTAAGGTCTAACCTGAAGGACAGGGGCTTCATTCTCTTGCATCTCATTTTGCATCCTCTGCCTGCAAACATTTGCATCCTTTGCCTCCCCATAGAGCTGAATTTCCCCTGTAGCTCTGAGCTGAGCCTTGAAGCTATAACAGAATTCCTGTAAATGAGTTTGCAGCCAAGTGACTTTTCCACGTTGTGCCAGGAGCAGAGAACAGCAGTTCATTAACTCCAAACCATCATCCAGAAGACACTTGACATATCCCAGTGTGTGTCCTGACCCTCTCAGGACTGGGTTGGGAAGTTCCACTACTGATCAAATAAATCACCTGGACACACTGCAATGAGCCCAGTGTCTGTAGTTAATCAGTGCCAGGAGCACGTTAATGAGCCTTTGGCTGGGCAAGGGCAGAGTTTGGCAATCCCCCGATCCCCGTGCAGGGATGCTCTCTGGGAGGCAGCCAGGATGCTTTTGCTGCCCGAAGCCTGACTAGCATCGCCCCAGGAAAGGAAAGAGGCTTTAGGGTCGGGTTACTGCCAGCCTATCGTCCGGCAGCCTTTCCCAGGCAGTACCAGCGGCAGGCGAACGCCAGAGGGAGATGTTGTTCCACGGGAGAGCTGGGAAAGGAGAGCCCCGGGACACGGGGCTGGGACAAGCGAGAGAGGTTTGGGACCGAAGGGAAGAGTTCCGATGACATGACCCAAGGCTGGATGTGGCTCTGGGCAACCTGATCTAGTGGGAGGTGTCCCTGGCAGGCAGGGGGTTGGAACTAGATGATCTTTAAGGTCCCTCCCAACTCTAACAGTTCTACGACTCCGAGGAAATGAAGATGGTGAAACAAAAATCACAGAATCATGAAGGTTAGAAGCGACCTCCAAGTTCATCAAGCCCAACCATCAAACTATCATCACCATGCCACTAAGCCATGCCCCCCAAGCACCAGATCTATACACTTCTCAACCCCCTCCAGGGATGATGACTCCACCACTGTCCTGGGCAGGACTCTGCCACTGCCTGACAGTTCAACCCAGTCACGTTTCTTCTAGTGTTTGGGGTTTTCACCACTTTTCAGTGCTGACTCCAAAGCAGTGACTCTTTGTACCAAGGAGCTGCTGCATCTCAGCCACTGACCCCCAGCAGCATCTTGAATCTGCAACAGTAGCTGTTTACAGATCAGTGTCTGGAGCCATAAGAGCAGGAAATCCGAGATAACCTTTTCTACTTGTGTCTTTAATGGGTCTTTTCTCCTGGTCCATCCACACCTGCCCTCCCCTGTCAGATTGTCTGTATCTGAACTGGTGAACTCCTCAGAACCTCAGAGTCCTGGTCCACAAGAGTGCTGCACGCTGGAAAAGAACCAGTATCCAACTATCTCCCCAGGTGTCCTGGTTTTCCATGGAAGCAAATCTTGGTATACAGACAGGAAAGAGCCACATGGGTTATCTACCTACTGGAGATGAGCTACCTCTCAGCAGCTATGCCTGTATTTTGTGCCTGATCAAGGTCTGTCCTGCTTGTGAAGCCTCAGCTGGTCTGGACCAGGAGAAGTAAATCATAGAAAGGTTTGGGTTGAAATGGATTTTCTAAGACCATCTAGTCCAACCCCCTGCAGTCATCAGGGACACCTCCAAGTAGATCAAGTTGCTCATAGCCCCAGACAACCTGACCTGGAATGGTTCCAGGCACAGGACATCTCCCACCTCTCTGGGCAACCTGGGACAGGCTCTCACTACCCTCAGCATGAAAAGTTTCTTCCTTCTCTCTAGCCTAAATCTCTTTCTCTAAGTGTAAAACTATCACCTCTTGGCCTGTCCCAACAGGCCTTGCTACAAACTTCATCCCCAGCTTCCTTCTAGTCCCCTTAAAGCACTGAAAAGCTGCAGTAAGGAGTTTTTGGAGCCTTCTCTTCTCCAGGCTGAACAACCCCAACTCCCTCAGCCTGGTCTCCCAGCAGACAGGTTCCAGCCCTCAGATCATTTCTGTGGCCTCCTCTGGCCCCACTCCACCAGGTCCATGTCTCTCCTGTGCCTAGGCTCATCCCATGAGCTCTCCATAGACAGACTCTTGCACCTGCTCAGTTTTCAGTAAACACCTGAATGAAAACACCCTGACAGCCCCAGGGTGAACCTATGGCAACAAGAAAAACAATTCCATGACCAAACTTACCCAACTCTATTATGGCTCACACAATGCTGGGGCAGGTGGGAAGCTTCTCCAGTTCACCACTGAACTTCCAAGACAATGGACCAAAGCAGAGATTCACTCTCTGTAACACACACCCCCATGCAATCAATGCTTCTGCACTGATGACTTTCAGCTTCTTTTATTGACACCATGCTTAACTTCCCACAGCTGTGACAATGAGGTCCACCTGTGGAACATGAAGGGAAGAGTACCTCACTACACAAGTCAGGTGCTCTTTCAGCAGAAGACTTCAAAGTTCTCTTCAGTTCTCAAAAGGTTGTTCTGTCAAAATCACCCCTTTCATTGAGGGACATCAAAGTGAATCCAGGCTGAACCCAACATGAGCTTGCACACCCTTGGCTATAACAACAGTGTTGCCCAGGTGAAGGATTCTGCAGCAGAGCTACCCTTTTTCTTTTCTCTTCTTTCAACCAGTGGTGTTTCAAGTGTGCATGATCTGGTGGAGATGAGCCCATTCTCCTCCTAGGTGTGTCAGCTTTGCAGAGCTCAGCAGCACAAAAAGAGGATCTTGGCATTGCTCTGGTGGTGAGCAGAGAAGATGTTTCATGCAGTCAGGTGGATGACTTGCATTGTAGAGAGCTTTTAAAAGATCTGGGTGTAATTAGAGGTGGGTGTTTAATTGCTGATTCATTAAACCTGAAGCATACCTCAATTGTCCAGGCAGTAAATCTTTTTCTTCTGGTAGGTAAAAAAGAACCCTGAGAAAACTAGAATCATATTCTTGTCTTAGTTACACCAGTGTGAACAGAAATGAGGAGAAATGTGTTTAGGTATTCAGTGATGTGGAGAGGTGCCTGCTAAACCTCACAGAAAACCCTGTGCAGACCACATGGGCTCCCCACTTCAGGAGAGAGACAAGGAACTAGTGGAGACAGTCCAACAGAGGCTCCCAAGATGCTGAGGGCACTGGAGCATCTGTGGCAGGAGGAAAGGCTTAGAGCCCTGGGGCTGCTTAGCCTGGAGAAGAGCAGCCCCAGAGGGGAGCTGCTCCATGCTGAGCAAGAGCTGAAGGACAGAAGGCAAGAGGCTGGGGCCAGACATTGCTCCTCATTTTGAAGGTAAAAAACAGTGCCCATCAGCCCTTGTCCTGTCCCAACAGGCCCTGCTAAAAAGTCTGTCCCCACCTTTCTTACATCTAGTCTCTGGTGTGAGCTGGAGGAAAGACAAGATGTGAGCACAACACACTCCTGTCAGGAATTTGGAGGCACCTTTTCATGGTCAGGGTGATGAGATTGTGCAGTAACCATCTCCATCTCAGTCAGTTTGGTCTCCTTCATCCCTACAATGACACCCAAAACCTCATGCTCCAGGACACAGAGGAATTCATATTAAAGTCTACCCTTGGCCAAGCCTGTCTTTGACAGTTGGGCCTGATGATCTTAGAGATCTCTTCCAACCTTAATGATTCTGTCACAGTTGTGCTTTGCAGAGGTTACTTCAGGGGGCAGTCAGGGAGAGCAGGGCTGAAGCCTGAAGCTGTTTGTACACACACAGATGTGTGTTCCTGGGCCAGCCTTTCCCTGCCTGACCAGGAGAAGACAGTGATGAAACCCAAACACCATCTGCTGAGCCAGGGAGGCTCTTTGAACCCATGAACTGTGGCATGTTCTGTGATGTGGTCTGTCTGAAAACCTCTTTGTGAAAAGGAATCCACAGTCCCAAAGTGAAATCAGCTGCAGTGAGCACTGAGGAGCCCAGGCTGAGGTGTCTGAGGCTGTCGGAGCCCATCAATGGTTTGCAGATGTTTGGGTGCAAGCTGCAAAACACAAGGCTCTTCCAACAGGAACGTGTGGGGAAGGGAACTGGGGACAGCTGTGGACATGGACATGTTTGTTCTATGTCACAGCTGATCCCCCTGCAGATTGGCAGTTATTAAAGATGAGCAAAAAGCAAGGGGAGACTACGATGGCTGCAATCCATCTGGGGTTGAGAAGTGCCTTTGATTTCTGGCTCCACGGGCTTACCTCCCTCTGTCTGGTGCCAGTTACATGCTAGACACATAGAATGGCTGGCAGGCTGAAAAGGAGGCTTAGGAGATGTGCTGCTGTGTTTTATTACCCACAGACTGCAAAAGCACATAGCCTGGGCTGGTTTTCCAGCAGAGGGGAGTCCCAGCTCTATGTCCCTGGAGGCTGCCATGCTCAGTGAGACCTGGCTGGTAGAAGCTCTCTAAGTACCTGATGCCCTTGAAGTGAGACAGTGACTCCAGTGACAAAAAAAAATCAGGTTTCAGGTGCATAGGTTCAAAGAGAATTCTACTAAAGAAACCCCCAAAAAACCCTCTGGTCACTCCAGGAAGGACATTGAGGTGCTGGAATGTACCCAAAGAAGGGCAATGAAGCTGGTGAAGGCTCTAAAGGACCTCAGAGCCTGTTGTGATAGGACAAGGGGTGATGGTTTGAAACTAAAAAAGGGAAATTTGGGCTGGATATAAGGAAGAAATTTCTCAGAATGAGGGTGGTGAGAGCCTGGCCCAGGCTGCCCAGAGAGGTGGGAGATGTCCCATCCCTGGAACCATCCCAGGGCAGGTTGTCTGGGGCTCTGAGCAACCTGCTCTGGTTGCAGATGCCCCTGCTGACTGCAGGGGTTGGACTAGATGACCTTTGAAGATTCCTTCCCACCCAAACCATTCTGTGATTCCTTTGGGTTGTCTTTTATTCTGCCTTGGCCAAGAAGACAATCCCAGAGCACGGCACCTGTAGCACATGTTCTCTGCAGAGCTGGTGATCACAGAAAGGTTTCAGTGAGGTCTCTCTCTGAGTTTACATCACTTGTTTTTTTGCCTGGGCAGTGGGAGAGGAGCTGTGGAGGAAGCCTGCTGTCCCTGCTGGAGAAAGGAGATCAGTCCTGGCCACAAGCCCAGGCCTGCTCAGCAGATCAAAGGCTCTTCCCTTGGCTCCAGAGCAGCCGGAAAAGCAGCTGCCCAGTACCCTTTCAGCATCCTTCATTCCTTCCCCTCTGCCAGCACATAACAACTTCTTGTCCCTCCTTACCCCACCAGCAGCCTCATCTTTTTTTCCCCTCAAACTCCTGCCAAGCAAGGTCCTTTTAGGGAGCACACTTGTGTTTTCTACCTGCAGATCCCAGGATCTAGGATGTTGTGCTTCTCACACACTCCTCCTCCTCCTTCCAGAGACCTCCCAGCTGCTGGCTGTAGCCTGGCAGAGGAGGCAAATCCAAAAGGTCCAAGCTGTGGTTATAAACCACACATGTTTGTCAAGCCTGATGGAAGCTCCATTTGGAAAAGCAATTTTTTTTTGGAGCCAAAACAGCCACAGTTTGAAAGGTTTCCCACTCACCTCCCAGAAAAATAAAGAGTGTGGCTTCTTTTTTTTTTTTTTTGTGGTGGTTTTTCCTTTTTAAATACATCACTGCCTTCCTCCAGAGCTGCTGCTTGTCCACGCTGCTCATCGTGGCCAGTGTTGATTTGTTCCTGTCAGGAGGTTTGTGCACTGTGAAAGGAGAGTCCAGCAGACAGGTCAGAGAGCTTACAGTGCCATTTCTTCACAGAATCACAGGAAAGAGTGGGAAAGGTGCCCTTGGGGATCACCCAGTCCAACCCCCCTGCTCCAGCAGGGGCACCCACAGCAGCTTGCCCAGGATCACCTCCAGCTGCCTTGCCAATCTCTCCACACAAGGAGACTCCACAGCCTCTCTGCAAAGCCTGGGCCAGGGCTCCAACACCCTCACACCAAACAAGCTTCTCCTCCTGCTCAGCTGCAACCTCCTGGCTTCCAGTGTGTGCCCAGTGCCCCTTGGGCTGTCCCTGGGCACCACTGAGCAGAGTCTGGCCCCAGCCTCTTGCCCCAGCCTTCAGCTCTTGCTCAGCATTGAGCAGCTCCCCTGTGGGGCTGCTCTTCCCCAGGCTAAGCAGCCCCAGGGCTCTCATCCTTTCCTCCTGCCACAGATGCTCCAGTGTCCTCAGCATCTCCATAACTCTGAGTTCCATGATGGGCTGCCTGGTGGAAGCTTTTATAGCTAACTACACTGTGCTTCACACATTGCCCTTAGGTACCAAATTACTGCTAAAAAAGGGAGCAAACACCTGACCCTTGGCTGCCCTGTCTGCATCACCAGGACCTCTTCTCCTCCCTGGTTTTGCCAGTCCAAGAGACCAGCAGTGGCAGGTGAATAAACTCTCCTGGGTCTCCTCAGGCTCTTGGAAATATGTCTGTAATTGCTTTTGTTAGCACTGGGAGACAGGAGCAGCTCATGGTCACAGCTGCAGCTCTGGATTCGAGGTGTTCCTTCTCAACAGGCAATTCCCCAGCCTGGCTTTGCTGCTTAATCATCTGCCCTCATCAGAATTACTCTGGGAGCAGTGGTTTACAAGGTCTTTCTTCCCAGTGTCAGCCTCCATGGGCTATCAAAGCCAGCAGGCTTTCAGGAGCTCCTCCAGGGAGGAGAAGCTCATCTCCCTGTGTTCACACACTGCTAATGAAGAGGTTTGCCTAACACAAATTGTCCATAATTAATAATATCCTTTATAGAAGCAGTTCAGTCATGGGACTGTGGACTGCCCCAGTGCCTGGCCTGGCATCTGCAGGCAACTTCTTCCATGCCTCAGTCTCTCCTTCATCAAAATGAAGAGAATATGAGACTTCTGTTTGCTGTCTATGGGTGAGTGGTGGGAACCAGTGGAAATGTTGGGTGCAGGAGCAGGAAAGCAGCAGAGAGATTATTTTCCCATAGCTTGGTTTATTGTGCTTGGTGCTGTTATAATGGAATCTCATTTTCTAACTCATCTTAGGCATAAATATCCTAGATTAGACAGCACTGGCTCTGCCAGGGGAGTTAGAACAAGTGCAGAGAGTGAACTGCAGGATCATTATCACTAAAATACATACCATTGTTTATTATCATAAAGCACCTCTAAACGAGGCACAATTATGCCTCTAATTATTTCTTTTTTCTCGTTGCTCTTCTTAATTTCTCCATGTGTCTCCTACCACCCTTTCTTCATGGTGTGGGCTGTGAAGCTCCTCAGGGCTCCCAGCAGGGCACAAGACCTCCCCAGTACATGCAGTCAGCTCTCCCCAGCTCCCTTCTCTCTCTTCTCTGCCTTTATTGGCATCTTCCCACTTGCCTCTTCCTTCCTCCCCCCAGTCTGAGTTTGTCTTGACTACAGCTGAAACAAATTCCTTTGCCAAAGTGAATCCCCAAAGTCAAAATCAGTCCTTACTTCTGCTTTTTTTAGCCCTAAAATAGAGAGCTTCTCATCCCAGGTTGATGCAGGTCCCTGCAGGGGCTTGGCAGCTTCCCTGTTTGGAAAAAGCAGTGAATAGTTTGGGAGTGTGGTGATGGTGTCCACTGCTCATTGAGCCTGGCTTGTGGGTGCTTTGTTTCTGAGCTAGCTGGTACAAAGCCCCATGCAGAACCACCCTGCAAGGTCACAGCTGAGGTTCAACAAGGCCAGGTCTGGGTCCTGCCAAAAACAAAGTCTTACATTTGACTTTACACAATTGAAAGATACAAGATGTGGCTCTGCCTAGAATCACAGAATGGTTTTGGTTGGAGGAGACCTTTCAGATCATTAAGTCCAACTGTTACCCAGCACTGCCAGGTCACCACTAACCCATGGCCCTCAGCACCACATCTCCACATCCTCTACACATCTTATAAACCCCAGAGGTGACCCCACCATATGTGGCTGCAAAAAGTGCCTGAACAAGCTCCTGTGAAGGAATTGCTGCTAAAAACAGGAGGAAAAAAGGGAAATAAATAAATATCATTATAATCACAATGATAATAAACAGTAAAGATAATAATGAGCTATTGTCTTGAAACCCTTTCCTGAACCAGCAACCAGCTGAGGAGGAAGGTCAGGAGAGAGCAGTGATAACATGGGTGTAAGGGGAAGAGGGCACTGAAGAGGGTCATGAAGGAGTGAAGAAAACACATGGAAGCACAAGGAAAAGGAGAAGCTAATGTGCCTTTAAAGTAGATTTAAGGTGGGATTGCTGACATGTCATCAGCAGCACCAGCATTGAGCTGTTCCAGGGGTCACTGCCAGGGCAGGGTTACAGTGCCCTTCTAGCATCTGCCTGGATTTATTTCACATTCAACTTTACCATTGAATTCCACCTCCTGTAACATTTGGGTTAGAAATAACTGCTACAGCACTCCTCATTTTTAACCCTGCCATGGCCACAGGCACCTTTAACCCCAACTTTCCCCTAAAACTATAGACTGAAAAGTGAGATGAAGTCTCTCAGAACACTGTTCTCTGCCCTTTCCAGGGGTTTTTCCATGGAAGGTTCAAAGAGCACTTCTCATTTCTCAGGTGCTCAGGCTGGTTCTGCAGGCATCTCAAAGTTGCCAGTCTCTCTGCCCTTGAAGTTCCCATGGGTAGGCAGAGGGCAGTAACAGGTGTGATGAGCATTGCTCAGCCCCAGGCCATCAACACTGAATATGCCAAGAGAGAGTTGGAGTGAGCTGTTCACAGTGTGTGTACATATATACACATATATGTAAGCACATATACAGTGCTAAAACCTAACCCAGATCCCTAAGAGGTCTCTGAGGCCATCTAAAGGTCCCTGGTCATCTCTGGAGAGATTCCAACCCCACCTGGAGGTGACCCTGGGCAAGCTGCTGTGGGTGACCCTGCTGGAGCAGAGGAGTTGGACTGGATGATCCCCAGAGGTCCCTTCCAACCCCAGCCATGCTGGGGTTCTGGGATGCTGTGAGGTGTTGGAGAGAGATGCTGCAGAACCAAACAGAAAAAAAAGAAAGAAAGAAAGAAAAAAAACCCAAAAATCTCTTTGCCAGCTTTGTGAATAAAAAAAAAAGAGGGGGGATGACTGCATTCATTACTGGTTATAAACACTTCAGCCCAGGCTGCTGCTTAATATAGCTTCCCTGGCACAGTCACAACCTTCTGAGCTCCAAAAGACAGAGCCATCCTCATTCTTCCTTACCACAAACGTGGTTTTTTTAAGAGCAAGGAAGAAAGAAAGGGAAAAGCAGCAGCAACTCAAACATGTTGCTGATGCACACTGCAGGGGAGGTTGGACTAGGTGACTTGGAAAGGTCCCTTCCAACCCAAACCATTCCATGGTTCTCTGCCTGAAAAGTTGTGGCAAAAGCCCAGCACACCTTCAGTCTGCAAGTTCTTACAGTTGGGTTTGGGTGTGGAGCTGAGAGGGTGCTCAGACAGGGTGTGGGGCTAAATTGTCTGTGCTTCAAGCATCTGCATGGAAGATGCTGAGTTCCAGCTTGCCTGGGGCCCTGGGAAACAAGATTTGCTCAGGATGCTGCCCCTGAAGGGAGAGATCTCTTTGCTGAGGACATCTTTACTGATGTAAGTTCTGCTGGATGGAAGAAAGACTAGAACCATTGATTCCTTGACCCCAGGCTGGCCAGTGAGGTATCTTCCATACTTTTGAACATCTCTAGTTGGTTGTTTGCTCTGGATCAGGCTTGCTGGGGAGAAGGTGAATCCCTCAAGCCTGTCAGTGTCCAAGAGGCACTGGGTGTGAGCAAGGGAGAAGGGAGAAACATCTCTGTGAGCAACACTCACGTGGCCACACACAGGCTAACCAGAACTGGAAAGGCAGAAGGCAGCTCTTCACTCTCTGGATGTAATCTCCAAACCATCATTAATTAAATAATGCTGTCTTTATTTTTCATTTCCAGACTAGCCTAAGCCATAGCTGAGTGTCATCTGTTGAATAATAAATATCCTCATGCTTCACAGAATGATCTTTTACTATGGAATGAGGCATGGCAAGGGGAAAAAAAAAAAAAATCTGTGGTTCTCCTTGAACATCCCCAAAGTTGTTCAAATTTGCCTTTTTAAGAAGCTTTTAATGCAATTACTTCAGGGGACTCTCAGATGGCAAGGTTCCCCAAAGGCTGTGAGCTGCCAGCCCCTGGAGGTGGCTTGCAAATCTTCTGGAGACCATATTAAAACAATAAAATGATCAACCAGAGAGTTAAAACAGGAGTGAAAAGAGTGTTGAGCAGGCCACAAAGGTGCAGCAGGAATTGCATTTCCAGACCTAAGGGATGGGCCACTAGGGCTGCCCAGCACTGGAAGGAATGATGAGTTTTCACCACCTTCTCTGGTATTCTGCCTGGGCAGCCTTCACTGCCCTCCAAAACCCTTTATAAGCTGCAGCCAGCTGGGAAGGTGACACGTGGGGCTGTTTGCTTTGTGCCATTGTGTAGGGCAAGGATCTGCTGATATCTGAGCACCAACAGCTCAGCCTCACATCAACAAGTGGGCAAGTGGAGCTGGTGAAGCACCAAGGCTGCTTCTGACCTTCATCACCATGTGTGGTCTATCAGAGAATCAGGTGGGAAGGGAGCTTCAAAGGTCATCAAGTCCAACCCCCTGCAGTCAACAGGGACATCTGCAACTACATCAGATTGCTCAGAGCCCCAGACAACCTGACCTGAGTGGTTTCTGGGATGGTCTAAAGGCTGGGAAAGAGGCTGGGCCAGACTCTGCTCAGTGGTGCCCAGGGCCAGCCCAAGGGGCACTGGGCACCAACTGGAAGCCAGGAGGTTCCAGCTGAGCAGGAGGAGAAGCTTGTTTGGTGTGAGAGTGTTGGAGCCCTGGCCCAGGCTGCCCAGAGAGGCTGTGGAGTCTCCTTGTGTGGAGAGATTGCCAAGGCAGCTGGAGGTGACCCTGGGCACCCCAACACCTCCTGCATACCTTCAAAAGCTCTTCAAACTAAGAGGTTCATTTTCTTTTCTAAGGGAAGCCAACCTGCAAAGAACCTCTGCTCTTTTTTTGTATCCAACATTAGACACAGATGAGGAGCCTGAAAGGTAAAGAAAATTCTCCACAAGTAAATGAATCTCTTCAGACTCAGATGAGTTATTCTTCTGCTTTGGCAACCTGTGGAAGTGGTAATCTAATCATGGCATGCTGCTAGAATCCAATATGCTGAAAGCTTGTAATTCACAGCTCAAGGGGACTGTGGAAGGTAGCTGAGAATGCAGTAATTATAGGGTTGGTGCTAGAATGAGCAGTGAAATAATAATATGCATTATTTTCTTCATGAGCAGAATTCCTTTTCATCCCGTAGCTAGCAGGCTGTGAGAGTAACTGAGCTGCAGGGGCTTTGTCTTTGACACAAAGCCATAGGGCATCTGCTGCTGCTAATTATCATTCCCCCTGTGCCCCACCAACACCTTTGTACACATACAGTCACATTATATGCACTGAACTGAAAGGTGAAGGACTGCCAGAACTACTTGAGTAACTATTCATACTTCATGTGATGTGAAGATCTGATGGGGAACTAAGCTGTCTTTGGGTTCAAAATAGCTAATGTTGAGAACACAGCACTGAGAGGAGGTGGTGGGAGGGTGGGGGTTGGTCTCTTCTCCCAAGGAGCAAGTGATAGGACAAGAGGAAACAGCCTCAAGTTGCACCAGGGGAGGTTTAGGTTGGACAGGAGGAACAATTTCTTCCCCTAAAGGGCTGTCAAGGCCTGGCCCAGGCTGCCCAGGGCAGTGGTGGAGTCACCATCATCCCTGGAGGGGTTTCCAAGCCCTGGAGATGTGGTGCTGAGGGCCATGGGTTAGTGGTGACCTGGCAGTTCTGGGTAAGGGTTGGACTCCATGATCTCAAAGGTCTCTTCCAACCAAAATGATTCTGTGACTCTATGTTATCCCCAAGGAGCATCCTGTAAGAAACCAAAGCTACACCTTGAAGCTCAGGAGAAAACCATGCCTTGAGATTTACTGCATCACACAAGATGAGAATGAAAGCAAAAGCCAAAGGCAGAGTTCATGATGACCATGACATGTATGTGTGGGTGGATGCCTCTGTGTGTTCAGACAAGCACATGCACATAGGTGTTTATTGTCCCTGTGCACTCCTGCTCCACATCCTCTTCTCCTACCTGTCACCCTGACACTCCTGACACAATGGAGAGGAAGATGCATTTCCAAGACCAAAAATCCCCATGTTGTCCTCATTTGGGAGCTGCATGTGGATGGTCACAGTTCATCCTCCCTCTGCCTCCCCTGGCAAAGGGCAGGAGAACACAGTGCAGACAAGAACACATGTTAGTGATGCAGCCGATGTTACAGCTGTCACACAGGATGGATTTCACATGTGACAGGCAGTGGAACCTCACCAGGAGCTCAGTTCTTGGCCATGTGGGCATGCAGCAGGCTGAAGAGTGTGAAGTGTAGCTTAGTTAAGCCAAGTTTTCAGGAGAAGAAAGTACCATTGGCTCAGTTCTCCTTAGTGAGGCTAACACAGTGAACTGGAAGCTCTCACCTTTAACTTCTACTAATGGCAGTGAGGGGAAAAAAGAGTTCTGGGACATTTTAGAGTAGATTAGGACACACAAACCCAAAAGTTCTTTGACTGGAATAGTGACTTTTCACATAATCATGGAATCATACAATGGTTTGGGTTGAAAGGGACCTTGAATGGTTACCTAGTCCAACCCTCCTGGAGGGAGCAGGGACATCTGTAACTACAGCAGGTTGCTCAGAGCCCCAGCATCCAAGCTAACCTCAAATGGTTCCAGGGATGATCTAAAGAGTGAAGGCAAGAGGCTGGGGCCAGACTCTGCTCACTGGTGCCCAGGGACAGCCCAAGGGGCACTGGGCACAAACTGGAAGCCAGGAGGTTGCAACTGAGCAGGAGGAGAAGCTTGTTTGGTGTGAGGGTGTTGGAGCCCTGGCCCAGGCTTTGCAGAGAGGCTGTGGAGTCTCCTTGTGTGGAGAGATTGCCAAGGCAGCTGGAGGTGATCCTGGGCAAGCTGCTGTGGGTGCCCCTGCTGGAGCAGGGGGCTTGAACTGGGTGATCCCCACAGGTCCCTTCCAACCCCAACCATGCTGGGATCCTGTGAGTTGTTTCTCAGTCTATGGCAAGCAGACCCTGGCCTGTGGATCATTTATCATCTGTCCATTTTCATTATTTGCTTTCCCTGGTGGGTGCCTGGCACCTGACAGCAACTCTGATGAGAGTAACAGACAATGAATAACCACATGCTCTCAGCAATGTTAACCAGACATACTTGAAACACCTCTGCAAACACAAACTGAGGTCACAGAAAGGCTTTCAAGCAAAGCTGAGCTGAGCTGAACAGCCTGAGCAGAACCAGGCTGCTGTAGTGAGCACTCCTGTTGTCTTAGAACATTTATTGTTATTTGTGTTTATTTATTGATGTATTGATTTCTAACTGTCCTGTTTGGACCAGAAGATCCAGGCCTGATTCTTCCTCTTGTTTCCCATGCTATAAGCCTGTGGGAGAATCTTCAGTCAGAGGTCTGGTTTATCTTCTGGCCCACAGTGAGCCAGTGGATCTCAAAGATTGAGCTTTTTCATCCCAAAGAAGTCCCAGGTTTGTAGCAGGAAGAGCTGGATGCAATAAATAGGCCTTATTAGAGAAGAGATTAAAGGATATCTTAGGCTGGGTCTGAAAAATGATGGAGAGAGAACTCAGAAATTGGGATGTTGTCTAAAAATCTGATCTAGACCCTTTGCTGTGTCTCATGTGCTTCAGGGTGCAAACCATCTGAGTTCTTAGCTTTTAACTGAACCAGCCCAAGAGACATCATTCATCTTTTACAGTTATGGACATGTAAAAAATGCTAATATTATTTTGCTGCATGGGGCTTAGGGAAAAAGGAGATTTATCCCAGGATGAGACCAGGAGCAAGAATTCCAACATCTCTGGCCAAAGGAAAGTGTAGTTGGAAGGTAAATACTCTGTGGGTTGGGGAGAGAAAGGCTTATTCATGTTTACTGGGACAACACTTCTTGTCCTTGTGGAAATGATGTGAAATAAACTGGAGTGAGATCAGAGAACCCCAGGATTATTTAGGTTGGAAAAGGCCATCAGGTTATTTAGGTTGGAAAAGGTGAATTCAGCCATCAGGGTTTCAGGGTCATGTTAGCAAGTTTGAGACCATTTTGGGGTGGTGTTTTGTTTTGTTTTTCTTTTTAGTAGAAAAGAAACAAAGGAACAGAAAGACCCAAACTTGGGCTTTCATCAGCCCTGCAGCTGATGTCCCCATGGAGGTTGGGGGAGTGTGTGTCTGACATCTCCAAACTGTGAACCTGAATTTTCTCAAGGCCTCTGTTACAAACACTCCTTTCAGAAATGGATGAACACATGGAAGGAAGTGAGAATGGCTTTCAGTCAAACCTGGTTTAGAGGTCACCCAAGTCTGCCCTGTCCTCTCTCTCATGTGCCACTGACCCTGCCTTCCTCTCTCTGAATGTCTTCTGGCTATGGGTGATGTCCTCTTGCTAGGTCAGGACTCCCAACAAGAAGTAAATTTTGGGCTCAGCTGTAGTGAAATGCTTTGATCTGTGCACTGTGGAGACTCTAAAGGAGCTGGTAAAAGTCTGTGTGCTCAGGACCCTCAGGGCTGAGCCTCAGGAATTCCTCACGCCAAGCCAGGACTTTCAGCTGATTTGCTGCATTATTAACTACAGCTCTTGCTGTAGAAACAAGCAGAGAGATCAAAGGATGAGGTCACCCACAGTGACCTCCAACCTGCCACTGAGCAAGGATGTAACTCATTAATTTGACTGTAAAATGAAGACAGAAATCAGGGCTTGGGGTAGATTTTAATTCCTCTCAACACACCTTTTCCACATGCTTTGTTCACCAAACACTTCTGTTTTTTTCTAGGCCTGGACAAATGTTCCTCTCCTCAGGCTTGGGTCAGATTTGCTAGCTCACCTGAAATATGGCCAAAGACAAGTATCATTTCTTCTGTCAACCCTCTGTCCACATTTCCTTCTCCTCTGAGAAGGGATGGTGTTTTCCCTCACAGCACTAGATGATCTGCCCTGGCAGGTGACCTCAGCAGATCCTCTGATGACCTTGCCAAGGGAGGTGGAACTTCTGAGCTGGGTCATAATTCTCTTTCTCTGGTGACAAGTTCAGCCCAAAGCATGAATTTGGGCATCATTTTCCTTCTTTCCTTCCTTCACCTCTTGCTTTTTGGGTTGGGTTTGGGTTTTTAGGAAATACAGGAGCATAAATTGTTTATTTTAGACATTCCTGCTGGGGCTGGAAGCCCCAAAAGTGATAAGTGAGCTGAAAAAATGCAGTTTCTGGCTGCTTTAAAAAAAAAAAATCCACGTGGGTACTTCCCCAACTGAAGAGATGAACAGATGTTCTTGCTCAATACCCACATGATATTTTCCTTCCTGAATGCTGCCTTTCTACGTTTATGTTCATTAGTAATTAACTGTGAGAATAACACAGGCTGTTGTTACACCTGCACAGCTCTTCCTGAGCCCCAGTGAACCAGACTGAAACTGAGAGTCCAATGATAGAAATCAGTTCTTGTGGCAATTCAGAGGGGCTAAGAAGCTGCTTTTACCAATCCCCTCCTTCTTGCAGTTTGTATTGGCTCTTGTTGTCTTCTCTTCGGCATGCACAGTTTCTTCCTGAGACAGACCTGATCCAAACACAGCAGCCCCTCCCCAGGGCTGCTCTTTGAATAGCTGCTGAGGCTGCATCTGGAATCTTGTGTCCAGTTCTGGGCCCCTCAGTTGAAGAAGGATAGGGAACTGCTGGAGAGAGTCCAGCACAGAGCCACAAAGATGCTGAAGGGGCTGGAACATCTTCCTGATGAGGAAAGGCTGAGGGAGCTGGGTCTCTTGAGCTTGGAGAAGAGGAGGCTAAGGGGTGACCTCATCTGTGCTTTTAAATATGTGAAGGGTGTGTGTTGGGAGGATGGGGTCAGGCTCTTCTCAGAGAACCCCAGTGACAGGACAAGGGGCAGTGGCTGTAAGCTGAAGCACAGGAGGTTCCATGTGAAGACAAGACCAAATACTTTCCCAGTTGAGGTGCCAGAGCCCTGGCACAGACTGTCCAGAGAGGCTGTGGAGTCTCCTGCTCTGGAGATACTCAAGACCCATCTGGATGCACTTCTGTGTGACCTGGTCTAGGGAATCCTGCTGTGGCAGGGGGGTTGGACTAGATGATCTTTCGAGGTCCCTTCCGGCTCCTAACATTCTGTGATTCAGCCAAACTTTTCCATGTCACCTGAGATAGCAAGTAGCATAAAATAAGATTCTGAAAACAAAATGAAAAGTAAAACTTTAGAGGTGATGTGAAAGCAGCAAAGCCTTGGTGCCACCAGGGACCAAGCAAAAAAAGATTAAATATCACAGATCTATACTAAATACATCATTCCTTTTAAGAGTGTAGAGAGATTGGAGTGCTTTCTGGAGTGCTTTCTGGTGGGGGGCAAGTTCACCATGAGCCAGCAATGTACCTTCATGGCCAAGAAGGCCAATTGTCTCCTGGGGTGTGTTCAGAAGGATGTGACCAGCAGATCAAGGAAGGTTCTCCTCCATCTCTATACTGCCCTAGTCAGGCCACATCTGGAGTTCTGGGTCCAATTCTGGGCTCCCCAGTTCCAGAGAGACAAGGAACTACTGGAGAGAGGCCAGCAGAGGATGAGGGCACTGGAGCATCTCTGGCAGGAGGAAAGGCTGAGGTCCCAAGTTTCTACTGGTTTGTACTCCCAGTGGTTTTCTGAATACTTAATAAGCTGAAGGTAGGGTGAAGAATTCTGCCTCATTCCACACATTGGCATCAAGCTGGTCTCACTGAATTTGATTAGTGATGCATCTAAAACGGCTTAGAAATCAATTAGTTTAAGTTGCTGCAAACCCACCCCTGATGTGGACACATTGAGGAGTGGCTGTGACTGATAAGGTCTCTTTTGTTTTAGTTTTTAAGTGCAGTGGAAATAAAAGTGATTTCCCTTAAAGAGTTTATTCCAATTAACTGTATCAGTTCAATGATTTTAAACTGATTTTCCTCCTTTGCCATGGTGTGTGAACAAGCTCTGCTCTGTCATCACTTACAGCCATTTGAATCCCCTGAAACCTCTACAGGTAGAATTTAACCAAGTGACAATCTATGAAGTTTTTAAGAGCTTTCCTTAATCTTCTGGATCCAAATCAGCTCTCAGGGTTGCTCTGTTTGAGTTGGCTGGTGCCTGCCTGCTTTGGGTACTTTTTTATCTGGGATTTACTTTTGCTCTTGAAGTTACAATAAAACATAGACCCCAGTAAGCAGCATTGTAAGCAATGAACTTTTCAGAGCTGACCCACACTGGAGAAGCTCTACACTGAGACAAGTGTATATATATATATGTATATATACACAGATATATATATGTGTTTGTGTGTGTGTATCCATCCAGGACAGTTACATTCCTCCAGTCATTAGGGGACTGGTCCACACAGCAAGGATGAAAATGCAGCTCCACCACTTTTGCATGTTATTCACCCCAAAGGCTGATCAGAAGCTTTTAAGCAATCAAGAAAGTCACTGGTGTGGCAGAGACTATTCAAATGTGTTCAACACAACCTGGAGCAGCTGGAATTTTCTTCTGTCTTTGGTACAGTAACCACCTGTTTTATTCAGCAAACTACTTCCTGATGCTGATGAGTGAAGGTGGTGATTCACAGAACCCCAGCATGGTGGGGTTTGGAAGGGAACTCTGGGGATCACCCAGTCCAAGCCCCCTGCTCCAGCAGGGGCACCCACAGCAGCTTGCCCAGGGTCACCTCCAGCTGCCTTGGCAACCTCTCCACACAAGGAGACTCCACAACCTCTCTGCAAAGCCTCGGCCAGGGCTCCAACACCCTCACACCAAACAAGCTTCTTCTCCTGCTCACCTGCAACCTCCTGGCTTCCAGTTGGTGCCCAGTGCCCCTTGGGCTGTCCCTGGGCACCACTGAGCACAGTCTGGCCCCAGCCTCCTGACCCCAGCCTTCAGCTCTTGCTCAGCATGGAGCAGCTCCCCTGTGGGGCTGCTCTTCTCCAGGCTCAGCAGCCCCAGGGCTCTCAGGCTTTCCTCCTCCCACAGATGCTCCAATCCCTCACCTGTCCTCCACTGAGTATGCACATGTAAATTGTTTAACTCAACCCCTCTGAGGTGCAGGTTGAGCTGCATTTAGCCTCACCCCTCTCCTCTGTTTCCAGCTGGGAAGGTGGAGGCACTCAACTTGCAAACAAAGATGACCAGAGGTACAAAAAGGTCACCAGCACTGGCTGTTAGACCTCAGAGCACATGAGACATTGAATCTGTGCTGCTACTGTCTGCAGTGAAGACAGTTTAGATACTTTGTGCAGGGTCTGAGTTATCAGTTTCCTAACCCAGCATAGCTCAGGCTTTGCTTTGATAAGTTATCTGTCTTGGTGGTGGTGGGGCTGTGGCAGAAGAATGGCCTTGGCAGAGCTCCTGGTGGTGTGGAGCCTAGCTTTGAGTAGTTCTCATCTGGGGTAATGACATCCATAACTCACACTGGGATTGTTCCCTTGGGCACCCTAGAACTTCTTGGGAAAACCTTTCTTTCCCTTTTGCAGTAGCAAATCTCTGCATCCTCAGAAGCCAACTGCTACAGGAAAAGAATTAGTTATTAAGGAAAAGCATGCCCTGGTGTCATACCAAATTTTGGCATGTAAAATCAACAGTGAAGAATCTCAAACCTTGTTTCCAAGCACTGCCCCCAGACACCAACACAGAAAGGAATAAAGAGAGAAACAGCTCTGCTAGAGCCTAACAATCATAGAATCGTGGAGTCACAGAGTGGTTTGGGTTGAAATGGACCTTCTAAGATCGTCTAATCCAACCCCCTGCACTCAGCAGGGACATCTGCAGCTAGAGCAGGTTGCTCAGAGCTACAAACAACTCCAGGCATAAGACATCTCCCACCTCTCTGGGCAACCTGGGACAGGCTCTCACCATCCTCAGTATAAACAATTTCTTCCTTCTCTCTAGTCTGAATCTCTCCTCTTTTAGTTTCAAACCATCAGCCCCTGTCCTGTCCCAACAGGTCTTGATAAAAGGACTGTCCCCAGCTTCCTTCTAGCCCCTTGAAGTCCTGCAAGGTTGCAGGAAGGTCTCCCTGGAGCCTTCTCTTCTCCAGGCTGAACAACCCCAACTCTCTCAGCCTGTCCTCACAGCAGAGAGCTTCCACTCTCAGATCATTTCTGTGGCCTCCTCTGGCCCTGCTCCCCCAGGTCCCTGTCTGTGCTGTGCTGAGGACTCCAGAGCTGGCCCCAGCACTGCAGCTGAGGTCCCTGCAGAGACAGAATCCCCTCCCTCAATTTTGTTCTCAAAACACTACTGTGTTAATTAAGTTAAAATTTGCACTTCCACTGATTAGCCAAGTCTCCAGGAGCTTGCCCCATTCCAAGGCTATTCCTTACCTACCTCATCACCTGACCTAGCCAAAGCACTGCATGAATTTGATCTCTTCACAAACATTCCTCTGCCTTGGGGTTCTCCTGAGCACCCATTCATGGAGCTCACAAATCTCTCCTTCTCATGCTGCTGTTTGCTCCCAAGGGCTCATCTGCCCTGTGAGCATGTTGGAACAGCTGAGGAGCTCTCACAATGAAACATCCAAATCCAAACCTTGATTATTATGCAACCTGGGAACTCTTTTTTTTATCATTCTATTTCCTTCTGTGCTGGGTGGTTGACACTCCCTGTTCCAAATTCCTGTCCCATGAGCTAGTTATTTGGAAATCCTGGCTAGGAGGACAAACACCAGGAGCTGGGGTTTTGCTTTTTGTTTTTCATCTGGAGAAAGTGCTTTGTTTTGTTTTGTTTTCCCTAACTCTTGGGGATTAAACTGTAACCTGAAGGCAGGCCACAGAATGAGGCTAAAGATCAAAAGGAAAAGGAGAGCATTGCCTGGTGGATGGATACAGCTGGAATCACTCTGCCTGGCTCATGCTGCTTTGGGAGGCAGAGGATTCTTGCACATGACTTAACTAGTCTCTGGATTCAGCCTTGCCTATGCCCTAGGTGAGGTATGGAGACCTGCTCCAGCAGCATGTGTGCCCAGGGAAGTAAGGTGGAGATCTGGTCTGTGCTGTGACAAACTGAGGGCTCATGAGGGCTCTCTCTTCAGAAAAAGGGATTTCTGATTAACTCCACCTTTAAACAATTGGAATGAAAAATGAGACCACTGTGACTGGACTCTCCAGTCAGAGCAGTTTATGAGCAGAACTTCCCTCCTTGATCCATAGCCAAGAACATATTTATCAGGGAATTTATACAGCCCTTCATGCTCACTTCCTGATGGGAATTAAACTAACTTTCATGTGCAAAACCACTTTAAAGGTCCCTCTGTGTGAAGTGAGGGTTTCTCCATCTTTTTCACATATTCCATGATCCTGTAATCATGAAATAGTTGGGGTTGGAAAGGACCTCTGGAGATCATCTAGTCTGCTGCAGCAGGGTCACCCACAGCAGCTTACCCAGGATCACCTCCAGCTGGGGTTGGAATCTCTCCCCACAAGGAGACTCCACAACCTCTCTGGGCAGCCTGGGCCAGGGCTCTGGCACCCTCAAAGTGGAGAAGTTTCTCCCCATGTTAAGGTGGAATTTCCTCAGAGTGCTCCTGCCAGGCAGTCCCATTCCTGCTGCAGGAAATCTGGATGGAGGAGCTTCAAGGGACAGACAGCGAGGTGACCTGCTCTTCCCACACCCACTGAATGCTCAGGCTCTCTTGGCAGCACAAGGAGAGCATCAGGGCTTTGTCATTGTTCCTGGGAAGTGCTCATCTTGTGTTCCAAGCAGCTTAGCATTTAAAACCCCATAACCACTTGGCCAGATCCTTCAGGTTGCCATGTCACACGTTGCCAAGGTTCTCAAAAGCACTCAGAGAAGAACTGACACAGCAGATCCCTTCTGTGGTGGAGCTCCAGACATCAGGAGGGCTCAGCCAGCTCCAACAGCCAGAGCTCTGCTGCCTCTGACAGCGTCCTGAGCTCTGTTTTGTTGCTGTTCCTGAGGAGTGGCAGGAGCTGACATCATCTCCAGTAACCCAGTGCCTGGGGCTCTTTTATGACTTGCACACTCTGCTTCTCCAGAGCTGTACAGGATGTGCTGTCTGACTCCAGGAAACTGAGGATTTGTTTGGACCTGCTAAGAGGACCTTTGCTGGTTCTCTTTTACATTTTCACTGTAGGACTTCAGAAGAACTTCAGCTTTAATTAGCTGAGTCTGGCGTGGAGCTGACTCCTCACTGGGTACCTTTATGGACAGAACAAAGGACATCTTCATCAGGCATTTCTGTGTTTGTACTGCTCTGTCCAGAGGGCACAGGAGCTGTTGATAGCTGCTGTTGACTCCCTTTCTAGTGGGATCAGTCTCATTGTGTTTTTGTGATGCTCTCCTTCCTACCTGTGAGCACTTCTTGAGTCTGCTTCATTTATCATTTAACCATCGTTTATCATTTAGTCATCATTCAGCCAGCAACGTTCCTTTGGGCCCAAGAATGCCAGTGGTGTCCTGTGAGGGTGTTGGAGCCCTGGCCCAGGCTTTGCAGAGAGGCTGTGGAGTCTCCTTGTGTGGAGAGATTGCCAAGGCAGCTGGAGGTGACCCTGGGCAAGCTGCTGTGGGTGCCCCTGCTGGAGCAGAGGGGTTGGACTGCGTGATCTCCAGAGGTCCCTTCCAGCCCCAGCCCTGCTGGGATTCTGGGGTTCTTGGATCATTTTCCTATGTGGTAGGTAGGCAAAATTATACTTACATACCTTTTGTGGATGTCCTGGTGCTGCCACGTCCCCAGGAGCTCCACAGCAACCTTACCTAGCATATTTTAAAGGGTGCAATTTATACTCTCCTGAACCACAAGATACCAGTTTCACACCAACCTCAATTAGATGAGTCTGGCACCAGATTCCCAGAGCATTCCCTGGATGAATACTTTGAAATCTTCAGCATTTCCACTGTTCAGAGAACATTCTCCAGACTACAAACCACCTGGCTCATTTCTAGGATGTCATCCCCCAGGCAGCAACCTCCCTGAGTCTCCCCAGGTCCTGCAGTGAGCTCTCATGCTGAAGCATCATCAGCAAATAGACCTGAACACACAGAGTCACAGCAAAGGCTCTTTTGCAGCATCAAAACTGACCAAAAATGGCACAGAATCCACCACCCCCTTTGTGAAATCATCATCCTTCCTGTTCTAGATATTGCTCTTGTCCTGAGCACTGCACCAACTGCCTCTGACCCTGCCAGCTCCTCACTTCCCTCCAAGTGAAGCTTCTGACAGGTCCATTTTCAGCCACCTCTTTTCCCACGGATGCTGTGGTTCCTGTTTGAAGCTTCTGAAGTGAATCACAGTTTCAAACCCCTCAGTAAAAGACTTTTTCCATTAGCATTCAACATGTTCTGCATGGGCTCAGACATGTTATCAGAAACTTGTACCAGAGTCCTTAAAAAAAAAAAACCCCAACTAAATCATTCCCTGTGTTCTTTCATGCCCTGGAAACACCTTTCAGGCTGTAACTCTTCCTGCAGCTATGGGGAGATGTGATCCATATGGATCTGAGCTAGTCAAATGAATACCTGAATGGCTTCTGGCTTGACAAGCATCTAGGGTGTAAGCAGGGAGCAGAACAGCTGTAGTGGAGCTGCCTTTTATGTGGGTGGCACAGATGTCTGCCAATTAAAATGATCTGATGAATCACTCCTTGCCAGATGATTCCTGTTCACAAGAATTTATGTTAAGGTGTTGGTGTCTGAACTTTGCACAGGTTCATGCCTGTATTTATTTTCTTTAAAAACAGAGTGTATCATGATTGGGGCTTTTGTTCTTAATGGGCTTTTTTTTCCTCATTTGAAAGCATTCCAGGAGTTCAGTAATCAGAGCTGCCAACCACCCCTTAAAGGAAGGTGATTTTCTCTCCATAGAGTGTTTTCTCCATGTCATTCTGTATTACACAGGCCAAGAGTTTTTAATCTCAAGATAAGCTTCTAAATCCATACAGCAGCACTTAACAAAGAGAGCATGGCCCTCAAAATGTGAAAAGAAGAGTCCTTAAAAACTGATGTGAAAGCTTCTGTTGCTGCAAACATTGATATGTACACCTTCCTTAAGGAGTTTAGAAGGCATTTCAAGTGCTTGTACGAGTGTGATCCCAGAATCCCAGCATGGTTGGGGCTGGAAGGGACCTCTGGAGATCACCCAGCCCAACCCCCCTGCTCCAGCAGGGGCACCCACAGCAGCTTGCCCAGGGTCACCTCCAGCTGCCTTGGCAATCTCCACACAAGGAGACTCCACAGCCTCTCTGCAAAGCCTGGGCCAGGGCTCCAACACCCTCACACCAAACAAGCTTCTCCTCTTGCTCAGCTGCAACCTCCTGGCTTCCAGTTTGTGCCCAGTGCCCCTTGGCACTGAGCAGAGTCTGGCCCCAGCCTCTTGCCCTGAGCCTTGAGCTCTTGCTCAGCATTGAGCAGATAATTTCTTTTCCTCTACTAGTAATTCTGGCACTCTCATTAGTAGTAACAGAGGACACTGATGAGCAAGGTAGTTCCATGGCACTCACACTGGAACTTCTGGGGGCTCTTTGGCTAGCAGTGTCCATACACCTGCTCCGTCCACACTGACTGATGCTCTGAGATCATATTTGCATCTGTTTTCCCTGCAGAACTCTCCTATGTTTTATTTTCCAGTGTCATCCTGCATCACCACCTACAAGAAGACACCACCACCAGTCCCACCACGAACCACCACCAAACCATTCATTTCCATCACAGCCCAGAGCAGCACAGAGTCTGCCCAGGATGCATACATGGATGGGCACGGACAGAGAGGAGATATCATCAGCCAGTCCGGCCTCAGCAACTCCACAGAGAGCTTGGACAGTATGAAGGCACTGACAGCTGCTATTGAAGCTGCCAATGCCCAGATCCATGGCCCTGCCAGCCAGCACATGGGGAACAACACTGCCACTGTCACCACCACCACCACCATTGCCACTGTTGCCGTGGAAGATCGGAAGAAGGATCACTTCAAGAAGAACCGGTGCTTGTCGATCGGCATACAGGTACAGCACCTGCCCTTCTCTGGGCTTCTGCTTGGGCAGTGTTCTTCCCCTGACAGGTCCCTTCTGTAGACATTGCAACACCAGAATCACAGGATGTTAGGAGTTGGAAGAGACCTGGAGAGATCATCTAGTCCAAACCCCCTCATCCTGGTGTGGTGCTAATGATGTTTTTCCCTAATTTACAGCGAAAACATCAGATTTGTTGAAGCCTCCTTGCTGCTTGTTCTCCAGCTCAGTTGAATTACACACATGAGCACTAATCCATGAATCATAACCCAGCAGGGGGTCAGAAAGGCAGGGATTAAATCACTGAAAGGGAATGTGTACAACAATCATTTACATTACACTATCACCCCAAAAATATTTTCACCCAGCCTCACGGAATTAATTGTCCCTGCTTAGCCATGCGTCCCCTGATGGCTGGGAGCAGCTTGAATGAGGCACCATTGTTCCTACCTCAGCCTGGAGAGCAGAGGGTGAGCTCCTTCTGATCTGCCCTTGTCAGAGGAAATTGCATTTTGTTGCCTCTAGTGGAATGGAACAAGAAAACTAACCCTGCCAGGGTTCACCCCTCTGCACAGAAAGGAGAAGAGCAAAGAAGCTAGACCACTGTCAGCAGTTGGCTTAATTAATCTTTCCCCATAGTCCCCCCAAAAGATAGGATTCCAACCACCTGCTTAGAATTATGGACTCATTAAGGAGGGAAAAGATCTCTAAGATGAAGTCCAAGCATCCACACAACACCCCCATGCCTATAAACCATGTTGCCAAGTGCCACCTCTACACACTTTACAAACAATTCCAGGGACACTTGTTCAGGGCCAGGCCAAGAGGCACTGGGCACAAACTGGAAGCCAGAAGGAGAAACTTGTTTGGTGTGAGGGTGTTGGAGCCCTGGCCCAGGCTGCCCAGAGAGGTTGTGGAGTCTCCTTGTGTGGAGAGATTCCGAAGGCAGCTGGAGGTGACAAGAATAAATCCTGTTTGTTTTTAAAATGAGCAGTACATTCAATATTCAGGTGAAAAAGGGGGGAAAAAGGTTAAAATGAAGGTTAAAGAAAGGTTAAAATTCAGGTGGGAAAAAAAAAAGGTTAAAGTGAAGGTTAAAATTCAGGTGGGAAAAAAAAAAGTCCTGGTGCAGGCTTACATCTTGTTGCATATCAATTTCCTCTTTGTTGTTGTTACTTCTCTCCTCCCTGTTTCAATAACATTTACACCCATTAGCAAATGTTGAACAAACTTGATACAGCAACAATGTTTCCCAAAGACAACTTTGTCATATCTGTTTCCTGTAGTAGATCTGGAGATACAAATGAGACACTTTGATTTCCTCTTGTAAATTCTTCAGATGATGCAAGGAAAACCCACCCCAAGTAGTTGTAGTGCAGATTCCTACAGCATTGAGCTCAGGGGGGAGAGCTCCTAAACACTCTCATTATGGAAGGAGCCTCAGCAGGGCCTTCCAAGCACCTGCAAGGCATGCTGGAATAAAATCAGGATAAATTAGCAAATTCCACATTGAAACAAGAATGCCAAAAGATTAGGCCTGGCCCAGGCTGACCAGGGCAGTGGTGCTGTCACCATTCCTGGAGGGGTTCAAATAACTTATAGACATGGCACTTGGTGATGTGGTTTAGTGGCATGAGACTGTTGGGTTGGTAGTTAGACCTGATGACCTTGGAGGGCTTTTCCAACCTTACTGATTCTGTGATTCTACAGTTCTGTGATCATAGGTCACTGCTGTGGCCCAAAAATTCAGTGTGCTGGGTACTTTTTTTCCCTGTATAACTAACACCATGTCATCTCTAGCACTGGGAATTAACTTACACTGATCAGCCCCAACAGCTTGTGATTTTGCTCAAAGATGTTTGCATTTTAACTGTATGCTGTTGGCATAAATCTCCTCACAGAGAGGGATATACAGTTCTTGCCTGTGCTCTTGGGGACCACCTGTTTACATGATGAAGCAGCAAAGGAAATGCATCCAAGATCTGCATCTGCTTTCTTTACATCTCCTCTCTGCAGTGCTCTGCTTGAGGGAGCTAACCTTTAAACCAAATCAACAGATCATTTTGGTGGGAGTTCACATCTCAGTGCACACACAGCCTAACAGGTAAAAACAAAGAGATGGTGGAGCACAGGATGTGGAGTTAGAGCTGCTGAGGGATGTGCTCTGGCAAACACCAGCATCCAGCCTCCTTCAGGTACTGGATAAACTCCATCTGCCTCTTGGAGACTGAATGTTGAGCTACCAGAAACTCCTTACAGATGAAGAAGAATAATGAGCATTCACTGAGAACATCAGAAATGGGCACACCACAGAAAAACTACACCACCAGATGAAGATACTTACCATAGGATCACAAACTGGTTTGGGATGGAAGGGACCTTTCAAGGTCATCTAGTCCCACCCCCCCTAGCAGTGAGTGGTACAAGCTATATGTGCAGACACTTAGTGGTTACCATGCATAGAAATTGTAAGTAGCTGGGTGATCTCTCTGCTAAATTCCATTCTAATTGGCTGGTTAATTTATTTTTGAAGGTTGATGGTGCTGAAGAATCCACCAAACCAGGTGAAAATAAAGCAACCAATAAGTTCCAGTCCATAGGAGTTCAAGTAGAGGAGGAGAAGTGGTGAGTAAAATTAATCTAGTTTTCCTAAAGTAAATAATTATGTCTCAACTGGTTTTTAAGAGCCCTAGTTCCTGCAGGCACAGACCATCTCAGCCTGCTTCCTGGGTGAAGTGCTAGATCACCCAGCTGAAGAGCTGAGTCTTATAAACCCTGAAACTCTCGTCTCTCCAAAGGGGATTTTCCAGGAGCAGTGGGAGGCCTTGAAGACAAGTGCCACATCTTTTGGAGGTCAACATACTTTTAAAAAGCTCTTTTTCCCCAGGACATCTGCTTGCTGCTGCCAGACTGTTCCTCTCAGGGTAGCTGCAGCAGCATGGAGCTGATGGGGAAGTTTCCCTTGTTTTCCAGCAGGATAATTCCAGGGACAGTGGAGCAGTGAGGTGGCAGAGCCAACCTGATTGCTTCTGCTCAGGAATCTCAGGCAGATATCTTTGCATTGCAACTGCTCCCTGGCAGGAAAAGAGAAGAGAAGAGAAGAGAAGAGAAGAAAAGAGAAGAGAAGAGAAGAGAAGAGAAGAGAAGAGAAGAGAAGAGAAGAGAAGAGAAGAGAAGAGAAGAGAAGAAGAGGGAAAGGAAAGACAGAAGACATTAAAAATAAAAAGCAAGCTGGAAGAAGTCAGTTCTCTCTCCAATCTGCAGCATAACCTGGAGTAGCAAACTCATATGCTCCAATGAAACTGAAAACAAAAATAAATAAAACCCCAGAAGAGCTGCTACCTCTAAGGGTCATGTGTCTTTGTGATGCTGAGCTGCAGTTGCCTCCCAGGGCAGCAGAATTCTGCATAGCCCTTTCCAGACACAGAAAGTGCTGCACCCCAACTGCAAATCTCCATTCCAGCCCCAGAGTGGACTCAGTGGCTGGGGGAAAGCTGGACTCTGCCCTTGGCCCTGAGCCTGCCCCAGTGCTGCTGTGGGTGTGAGCATCCACTCAAGAGCACAGCATGACATCTGGATCCTGATCCTGGGGGTGGGAAAAGCATGGAGCCCAGTAGCACTTGTTGGTGAGGGAAGTGTCACCCTTGCAGAGCCTCCAGATTAAAACTGGATGCAACAAATGTGAGCTGGCAGAATTAGAGTCCTCCAGCACCCTCCACCCCACTGAGTAGAGGAGATGGTCATTTTCACACTGGGGTTTTTTTCCTATCTCTGCTAAATATCCTCAGAAATAACATGTTGTCTGCACCACCCTCAGCTCAGCAACATCTCCCCATCAAGTGGAGTAGTTCCCTGCGGTTTCCAGAGGCTGAAGTGATTTCAGCAAGAAGAAATGTGATGTTGCAATGACCCTGCCAGGCTGTTACCAAGTTCCTCATTAACCTGCTGAAACATCTCTTTGTTGGCAGCCACTTCTTGATGGCTTAGACCTCAGCCCCATCCACCCACAGCTCTTCCAGCTCTAGACAGATAAGTACATTTGGAAGAGATCACAGAATCACAGAAGGTCAGGAGCTGGAAGGGACCTTGAAAGATCACCTCGTCCAACCCCCCTGCCACAGCAGGATCCCCTAGATCAGCTCACACAGAAACCTGTCCAGCCTGAGAATAAAGGAAATAACTACCACAGGAGCCCAACCCTCTGCCTCCAAAAAAGAAACCAAACCAAAAAATAAACCACAAAAAAAACCCAAGCACTCAAAAAAAACCACAACCAAACAAACCCCACAAAGAAGAAAAAGGAAAATGAAAGAAAGAAAAAGAAGAAAAAGAGGGAAAGAAGAAAAAGAAGAAGAAAAAAAGAAAAAGAAGGAAAAAGAGAAAAAAGAAAAAGAAGAAAACTTCCAAAAGGAAAAAAAGGAAAAAAAGAAACAGGAAAAGAAAAAAGAAAAAGGAAAAGGAAAAGAAACAGAAAAAGAAAAAGGAAAAGAAAAAGGAAAAGGAAAAGGAAAGCAAGCAAGCAGGCTGTCTAAATACTTCCCTTCCAAAGTGCTCTTCCTCTGGCAGAGTTCCTCCCCCCAGAGGCTGAGGTGAGGTTTCCCTCTGAGGAGCTGCCCTACCCTGCAGTATTTCTGCATTCCCTCCTGACAGCTTTCTTGGGGGGATTCCTTGCTGCTAAAGCTGAGGTCCCTGGGCCTCTTGGTCCCCAAGCAGCAATCCATCAGGGACCTTCAGAAGGGAGCAGGCTGGTAGAGGACAGCACCCAGTCCTTGGAGAAGGAGTGCACTCAAGGCACGAAGGGCTTATCACCCCACTTGGGCACTTCTCTTCCTGCTTTCCCTCTGGTTTGCTGGGTTTTTTAAGCCAGCAGAGCACAATGTATGGATTATCTGTTGGAGGAACAGACCTGTAAGCACAGCACCTCCTCCTGCCCCCTGTCACATCTGCAGAGCCGCAGAAAAGCCCTTTTCAGCTGAATCCTTGACAAATGAACCTTCTGAACAAAACCTTCCAGGCTTCAAAACACTAACTAAAGGCAAGAGAAGAGTGGCACAGCAAAGAGGGTCAGTGTAGGAACTGGATGACATTTCCTGGCCACTCTAAGCTCTTCAGGGCATTGCTACAAAAGAAGGAAGATCTTTGCTTAATGCAGCAAAAACCTCTCTCCTCTTTGCCTCCTGTTCCTTCCTCCCCTTTTCCCTCACCTCAGAATTGTCATCCTCATACCAAGGGGCCTCACCTCCTCGTGTCCTCTCCAATATTCCTGCTTCTGCACCAAGAAGTCAAAGCTTTTGCCTGCATTTCTTGATTGAAGTAGCTCCGAAGCAGAGCATCTTCAGAGGACATCTCCATCTCTTTCATCTTCCACCTTGACTCAGACCTTTCACCACTCTGGGTAACCAAAGCTTCCTGCCAAGACAAATGGCTCTGAGTCCTCCTCCTCCTCCTGTACTGCTCAAGGATAAATGTGCCTGCTGCTACCTGACTCTCTCACAGCTGATGGGTAAAGTGAGACAGGCTGGACCTGAGGAGGCTCACCCTGCACCAGCTGCCTTGAAAACTAGGGTTTTTAACTGGGTTTGGGGTTTTCTTTAGGAAAGAAAGAAGTTCTCCAAGTTGAAATGTAAACATGTTTTCCAAAAGGACTTGGATGCAGAGAGTTGAAGTGCCCCTGCTGGTGGTGTCCAAAACACCTCATCCTGTTGTTCTCCACACTGGTTTATCCAGTCTGAGGTTTCATGGCTTTCTGCACCTCAGGCCAGGTGTCTGCTGCCTTCTCTGAAGCTGTAATTACTACACCTTGTGCCTTCAGGGCATGACCCAGTACAAAGGGAACAAGCCTGAAAGCACAGCAAGAAGCAAATCTGGGTTTTTTTAAGCATTAGCAGAAATCTATGAAGTATTTTTAGGTAGAGCTCTGAATGTTCTCCATCTGTAGAAATAATGAAAACTGCATCAGCAGTTCTCTTGTGATGTGGAGTTCTAACTGACAGCAAACCAAAAAGGACCATGTGGGACACATAATGGTGTTTTGTAAGAGTAAAACATCCTGGAAGTGAGTGAGGAAGCTAAGTCAGAGACAACAATTGCCATCTCCATGCAGGCATTTGGGGTAGAAGTGCTGGAGACAGGCAGATACTGAGTGTCTTCCTGCATTTCCATTAAAGTCACAAAATCCCCAAATCCCAGCATGATTGGGGTTGGAAGGGACCTCTGGGGATCATCCAGTCCAACCCCCCTGCTCCAGCAGGGTCACCCACAGCAGCTTGCCCAGGCTCACCTCCAGCTGCCTTGGGAATCTCTCCACACAAGGAGACTCCACAACCTCTCTGCAAAGCCTCGGCCAGGGCTCCAACACCCTCACACCAAACAAGCTTCTTCTCCTGCTCACCTGCAACCTCCTGGCTTCCAGTTGGTGCCCAGTGCCCCTTGGGCTGTCCCTGGCCACCACTCAGCAGAGTCTGGCCCCAGCCTCTTGCCTTCTGTCCTTCAGCTCTTGCTCAGCATGGAGCAGCTCCTCTCTGGGGCTGCTCTTCTCCAGGCTAAGCAGCCCCAGGGCTCTCAGCCTTTCCTCCTGTCACAGATGCTCCAGTGCCCTCAGCATCTTCCTGTGCTCTGCTGGAATCTCTCCAGTAGTTCCTTGGCTCTCTGGAAGTGAGAAGCCTAGAACTGGACCCAGGACTCTAGATGTGGCCTGACTAGTACAGAATAGAGGGGGAGAAAAACCTCCCTTGACCTGCTGGCCACACTCTTCTGAATGCACCCCAGACCATTGGCCTTCTTGGCCATGAGGGCACATTACTGCCTCAGGGGGAACTTGTAGCCCACCAGCACTCCCAGGTCCTTCTCTGCAGAGCTGCTTCCCAGCAGGTCAAGCCCTAACCTGTCCTGCTCCATGAGGTTATTCCTCCCCAGGTGCAGGACTCTCCCCTTGCCCTTGTTGAACTTCCTGAGGTTCCTCTCCCCCAGCTCTCAGCCTGTGCAGCTCTCTCTGAATGGCAGCACAGCCTGACAGGTGCCAGCCACTCCTCCCAGTTGGATGTCATCAGCAAACTGGCTGAGGGTCCACAGCATCCCTTCTTCCAGGTCACTGATGAATAAGTTGAGCAAACTGCACCCAGTCCTGAACACTTTGAAAGTGAAGGTTCAGTGTGCAAAACTCTCTCAACAGTGGGAATGGGCACTAAAAAAATTGTGAGAGATGTCTGTACATAATTCTGGAGATCACTTATGAAGAAGCAATCCAAAATACTTATCTGGGTCAAAAGGGTTTAATCTTCTTCAGAAATGGATTGTGCAAGGTTATGGAGATAGTGGGCTCATTGCTGTTACCATCTCCTTGGTCCCACGTCTGTGGTTTGTAAGTGTGGCTTGTGAGTTTGGGTGTGTGACTCCAAAGGGGAGTGAGTTCTAAAGGCTGAAAGATAAGCCACTTCTTAAAATTGGGCCACTTTACCTTCTCATTAAGTGGTAACCTAAAGTCCTGAGCTCCTGACCCCATTAGCTATCTCTTGGGCTGACCTCTGGCTTTGCTAGAGCACACAAGGCTTATGGGTACTCCCCACAGGGAACAGTGAGTTTGCAAGGGCAAATAGAGATGTTTGCTGGCTTGTAATGAGGAGAGTTTGTGAAGATCATGCACAGAGAAAGCACCTGAGTGCACTCAGACCTTCCCTGCCAGTCTCAGGAGGAGTGGCAGGACCTTAGCAAGCCCTTTCCCCTCAGGAGACTCTTCCTAACCCGTGTCTCTTTGTGCTCTCCAAAGCTTCCGCAGGTTTACACGGTCCAACAGCGTCACCACAGCTGTGCAAGCAGACCTGGACTTCCAGGAGAACTTTGAAATCCTCGACCCTCAAGAGGACAATCCATGCTCTGGACCTATCTCAAGACAATTCTCCCGAGATGCCAGCACCTCTACTGTTAGCATACAAGGGTCTGGAAACCATTACCATGCATGTGCAGTGGATGATGACTTTGAGACAGATTTTGATCCCTCTATTTTACCTCCTCCTGACCCCTGGATTGACTCTATCACTGAAGATCCTCTGGAAGCTGTTCAAAGGTCAGTGTGCCCACGAGATGGCCACTGGTTTCTGAAGCTGCTTCAGGCAGAGAGAGATCGCATGGAAGGCTGGTGCCAACAGATGGAGAGAGAAGAACGGGAAAACAACCTGCCTGAGGACAGTAAGTAGCTGCATACAGTAATATTGCATCCATAAAGAAGTATTTAATACAGGTCAAATTTACTCCAGTGAACTCTCTATTGTCCCTTTCCTATGTAGCTACTGAAGCTATGGTGGTGGTCCCCAAAAGGGCAGTGTGTATGTGTATAACAAACCTCACTAGAACTGACACGAAATACAAATGCTCAGCACTTCTGAAACTCCAGAGGTTTTACCTCATTTCTCCTCTTCAGAAAGATGACAGCAGAAAATGACCTGGGGGTGTTGGTCAGCAGTGGCTGAAGATGAGGCAGCAGAGTGCCCAGGTGGCCAAGAAGGCCAAGAGCATCCTGGCTTGGAGCAGCACTAGTGTGACAGCAGGGCTAGGGCAGGGATTGTCCTCCTGGACTGGGCACTGAGGAGGCCACACCTGCAATCCTGGGGTCAGGTTTGGGCTCCTCACTGCCAGAAGGACATGGAGGTGCTGGAGTGTGTCCAGAGAAGGGCAAGGAAGGTGGGGAAGGGTCTAGAGCACAAGTGTTGTGAGGAGCAGCTGAGGGAACTGGGCTTGGTTAGCCTGGAGAAGAGGAGGCTCAGGGGAGACCTTCTAACTCTCTGCAGCTCCCTGAGAGGAGGCTGGAGCCAGGTGGGGCTTGGGCTCCTCTTCCAAGGAAGAAGTTATAGGACAAGAGGAAATAGCCTCAGATTGCACTAAGGAAGGTTTAGGTTGGACATGAGGAACAATTTCTTCCCCAGAAGGGCTGTCAAGGCCTGGCCCAGGCTGCCCAGGGCAGTGGTGGAGTCACCATCCCTGGAGAGGGTGAAAAGCCCTGGAGATATGGTGCTGAGGGACATGATTTGTGGTTACTTGGTAGCTTTGGGTTAGCAGTTGGACTTGATGATCTTGTAGATCTTTTCCAACCACAACAATGTTATGATTCTCTGATTAATTCAGTGACTTTGGTGTGATGCTGTTGGCCAACCTGGCACGTGGAATCTGCCTCCTGCAGAGGCTGCTCAGGACTTTCTGCTGTGGCTCAGCACACCCTGCTCTTCCTGGTGCCAAGGAGAAACATATGGCTGGGGTGACTCTGATCACTCAGCAGGGCCAGAAACAAAAGCCTGGCTGTTACCAACCCTGCCCTGAAATAGATCTTTTTCATGCTCTGAAGAGAAGGGAGGACAGGAGCAGCAGAGGTGTATTTGCTTCGCTCCTCCTAACAAACTCCAACCAGAGCAGGGAACTCTCCCTTTGTTTTCAACCTGACATCCCCATCTCCTCCTTGGCCAGATAACAAACTGAGGAGGACCTGTGAGGAGAGGGAGCTTTGTCTCCATGCTGTGGCAGCTGACAAGAGGGCTGGTCCCTCCCTCGCTCCGTAAACCGATCCCTGGTTCCTCCGGACAATAGGAGCCTTGTGTGGAACAGCTGTCCCGGGGAGCCGGCTCGCTGCTGTTTGACACTAGCTGCTGTGCTGCATGGATATGTTGGGTATTATCTAGCTGGGAATGAATCTGCCAGATGGGATTGAGAGCTTCTAGCTGAGAAATGGAGTCAGCCTTGGCACGTCCAGACAAGCTGCGGTTCGGTGCCTGCATGGTGAAATGCCAGCATAGGGAGAAAAGTGGCTTCCTCTCCACCATGAATTATTGATTGGAGAGAACATTCTGGCTTTATCTGAAGTGGTTTTCTGATAAAGCCTCAGTGGAGAACAGGCAGGTGAACACCGTGCACACTTGAAGCTAGGACACTTGATATGGCTTCCATGCACTTTGCTGTTATGGAAACATTGGCTACAAACCCTGGGGCTCTTATAAAAAACATAGAGATATGTCAGGGGAGGGAATTCTGCCCCTCTGCTCCTGTGGCACCTCCCCTGGAGCACTGTGGCCACCTCTAGGGTCCTCTGCACAGGAGAGACATGGACCTGGTGGATTGGGTCCTGATGAGGCCACTAAGATGATCTGAGGGCTGGAAGCCTTCTGCTGTGAGGACAGGCTGAGAGAGTTGGGGTTGTTGAGCCTGGGGAAGAGAAGGCTCCAGGGACACCTTCTTGTGGCCTTCCAATGTTTAAAGGGAGCTTATAAAAAAGAGGGAGAGATTTTTCCCATGGGTAGACAGTGATAGGACAAGGTTTGATGGCTTTAAACTGAAGGAGAAGAGATTTAGATTAGGTGTTAGGAAGAATTTCTTTACTCAGAGGATGGTAAGACACACAAAGAGGTTGCCCAGAGAAGTGGTGCTTCATTCCTGGAAGTGTTTCAGGCCAGGTTGGATGTGACCCTGGACAACCTGGTCTAGTGGGTGGCAGCCCTGCAGGAAGCAGGAGAGTTGCAGCTAGATAATCTTTAGGGTACCTTCCAACCCAAATTATTCTAGGGTTCTATGATTCTATAACTCTATGACATGAGGTTAAACACCTTGTGAGAATTGATTGATGCCTTGGGTCAAGCAGCATCAGTTGTTTACCTTTATTTGATTGGGTTTCTCCTCAACCCTCTGCTGTCTCCTCCTACCTCTTTCCTGCAAAATTTCATACAGTCAGAGCCTTGCTGAGGATGTTGGTGACTTTTAGCTCTGGACTAAGCATCTACACCCAGAATTAGCAGCAAGAGCTCTGTGCACCCTGAGCAGCCTCTGACCACTTTTCTTCCCAGCAGTGACGGTCACAGGACCATACCCCTACAGCCTTGGCTGGCTTTTGCTGGAGTTTTTACTGCTGTTTTGTATTTCACAGGGGACATTAACCTCTCTGGAAGAGATCTTCATTTTGCTCCCCAGTACACCTTTAAAAGTGTTTCTCCGTCACATGGGGTTGTAATGTGGGTTTGATGTGAAGATAACCATCGGAAGCCAAACATGGGCCTGATTCACCACAAGTCAGATGTAATGTGGGTTTGGTGGCAGGACAAGTCAGGTCAACTGAGTGAAAACTAAAACAGAAACCCGAGGCTCTCACAGACATGTCATTATAACCATCTTGGGTGGATATGATACTCCTCTGGGCTAAGTCTGCAAACAAAGGTCAACCTCAAATCTGCAGAAATCCCAGAATCCCAGCACAGTGAGGGCTGGAAGGGACCTCTGGGCATCATCCAGTCCAACCCCACTGCTAAAGCAGGGTCACCCACAGCAGCTTGCCCGGGGTCACCTCCAGGTGGGGTTGGAATCTCTCCAGAGAAGGAGACTCACAGCCTCTCTGCTTAGGGCCAGAATCTCTGCAAATTCAGCCTGCTCTGGCAAATGATGTCATTCTTGCACATTTCCTGCTCTTTTGGCTTTTTTTGATTGTTTCAAAAGAACACTGAAAGAGTGAAGGCTGGACACAAGAGAAGAAAGTTAAGGAAAATATTTTTGTTAACCCTAGAATCACAGACTGGTTTGGGTTGGAAGGGACCCTTCAAGGTCCACCTAGTCCAACCCCCCTGCAGTCAGCAGGGACATCTGCAATTACAGCAGGCTGCTCAGAGCCCCAAACAACCCGAGCTGAGGTGTACCCAGGGATGGGACATCTCCCACCTCTCTGGGCAGCCTGGGACAGGCTCTCATCACCCTCAGTGTAAAAAAATTCTTCTTTCTTTCTAGTCTCAATCTCCTCTTCTAGTTTCAAATCATTAGCCCTTGTCCTGTCCCAACAGGTCCTGCTAAACACTGTGTCCCCAGCTTTCTTCTAGGCTCCTTTAAGTCCTGGAGGCTGAGGTAACAGGTGTGCATGGCAAAAGAAAAGCTGACCCATGAGGTCCCTTTCAACCACGGGCAAGGAGAACCATTTTCCAGCCCTCTGCAGGGCTTCCCCAAGCTGTCCTGGTCCCTGCTGCTCAGAAGAGCCATGGCCTCATCCTGCAGCTGATGTAGCCTTGCAGAGGGATGGTCACTGGCCTGATGTGTGGCCAGGTCTTGCCTGAATCGCTCTGGCTCCAAGCTCTGGCCACATGCCCGCCCTGGCCTTCTCTTTTCTGGTTTGCTTTTCTCCCTAGAAAGGACGTCTCCATACACAAGGGTTCCCCAGGGACAGCCAGCTCCTGGCTGGAAGCCCTGCCAGCATCCAAAGCCTTGACAGGGGAGAAGGGAAATCCACAAGAAAGGAAACAACCTAGTCAGGGGGGAAAACAAAACCATGCAGAAAAGCATCACTTGTGGTAATAAAAGCCTAGTCAGCCAGAGAACGCATGGAGACTGCTCTGCTCCCAGGGAACAGCACTTCCTCATGCAGGCAGCCCCCTGAACCCCAGTCAGATCACTCCTCGAAGTGTGTGTGACTCAAAGCAAGGGCTGGTCCTTCCCCGCTTTGCTGCTTTTGCCTGGTTTCTCCTGACCAGCCAAGCTGAAGACTCCGACGGCAGCTTTAACTTCGAATTTCCTGGCTTTTGTCGCGCTTGGTGTTATTTAAATGTGGCTCTGTCAACATGAATAGGGGGTGATGCTGGTGCCTCCTGCCTTGGGGATGGATGGTGACAGCTCTATGGCAGGATGGCTTCATATGCACAGTGCCCAGCCAACATCTGCAAGGCAAATGTCAGGCTGTGTCCTTGTAATTCCACCTATTGTTCCCACCACTTGCTCCTGGGGCAATGAGCAGGTCCCTGGCTTGCTGTTCCCTAGCCTGGGTCTTTCCTACCAACCAGGTGTTCCCACAGAAAGGGCATTTGATAGTACTAAAGTGCCTCCTTTGTCACTTGATGTTAGACCCTGGGGCCTCTCCAGGTGGAAATGGGAAGAGATCAGTTGGAGTTTTAAGGCCAGATAATGCTGCTGCTCCTCAAAACACTTGTGGCTTCTGCCTGATGACATTTCACATGGCTTCAGGTGCTTTTTATTGTTGCTTTCTTACAGGTGATGAATTTTCACATCACTTCAGGTAGTTGTTCTCTTCCACTTCATTACCCTTGTTACACACAGAACCTCCTTCCAAGGTAGAGCAGATGACAATATCACCCTTATTCTGCTGGTATGTGCAACTCTTGTTCTGCTGTTTCCTTTCTTTTCCCATGAAGACAAGAAGGTACCTAGAGCTCCACAATCCCCAAGCAGGTCCCACGCAGTTCTTGGAACAAAGAGAAGCAAGAACTTACTGCTTGAACATCACCTAGGCTGTCTGCCTTTAAGAAGGAATTATTGCTTGAATTTGCTATATTTAACAGAACAGGTTGAGGGGTTGGAAACACAAAGAAATTCCCTGGCATGTGTCTATCCTGTAATAGATTCTGCCACCCCTAGTCAGGAGCAATAGTGATAAGGAGGCACTCCACTGCAGCTGGATGATACCAGAATATCTGTATCACAGCAGATCTTCCAGAGTAAACTTTAACTGTCTACTTCTACAAAGTCCTCCCAGGAGAGGACTGGATTTTCAAGGAAGAGAGGTCAAAGGAAAAAAAAAAACAGAAAAGGGAAATCTCAAACTCTCAGTCCAAACCAGTACAGAACACCCATTTCTCCTCCAGGGAAGAGGTGACAACAAAGCATATGATGGATGTTAATAATGTTTAATGCATTACTGGAAGGCATGTGGGTCCAACAGCGCTGAGTGTGCTGTGAGGAGTAGAAAGCAGATAAGAATAACATTATATAGGTGTTTAAATCCCCTGTGATTGTATCTTGATGGGTTGCTATTTTTTGTTGTTGCTTGGGTTTGTACATTTTGATTGTGTCCCATTAGCTGAACACATCTATTTGAGAGCTGATGTGTTTTTCCTGCTGCACTTCACCTCCCTTGCGGTTAAAGATTTCTCTGGTTCTTTTCTGATGTGTTTGGAGAGTTATCTTTGCAATTCCATTTGTTTTCTGGGTGTTTGGCTTCTAGCCTTGCAGGCTTCTCTCCTCAGAAAGGATCGATCTATTTTTACTCTGTAGTTTTCACTACACCTTGGCTTTTCTCTTTGGCACCGCAGATTCTAACCGAGTCAGGCAAAACGAGCACTCTGCCTTGAAAACACTGAAAGCAACTCGAGTTTGGAAGCAAAACTTAGGCTACTGACAAGGCTTTGTGCCTTCTGGAGAGATTCCTTTTAGGTTTTCACATGCTTTGTCTTTTTCTTCTTCTTCCCCCACCCCCCCACCTCTAACTTCCGTGACAGAGTTGGTTGTTGACGGGCTGCACATTAACAGACCTCTTGCTTTTGAGGGGGAGAGAAATCAGTGACACTTGACTAGATACAGCCCCAGCCCCAGCAGAAGTGGTAACAATAGGGAACAGCATCAGCATGCACCCCACAGTCAGCTGGGACGATGGCTTTTAGGCAAAGAGCCAGTCGCTAGGCAGCCAAGGACAAGGACTTCCTTTTTCCCTCCACTGACATCTCTGAATATTAAGCTCTTCTTCCCTCAAAGAAAGAGGCACATTCCCATCCACCACCAGCAAGGTGTATGTACATGGCTTGGTGACTGGGACGTGATTTGGGGTTGGACTAGGTGACCTTGAAAGGTCTCTTCTAACCCAAACCGCTCTGTGATCCTATGATTTTACAATCCCATGATCCTATGATTCAATGATTCTATGATCTTATGATTCAATAATTCTATGTTCCTCTTCTTCCATCATCTTAAGATTGTGTGATCCTATGATTCCATGATCCTCTGATCCTATCATTCTGTGATTCCTTGATTCTGTGATCCTATGAATCTATGATCCTATGACCTCACAATTCTCTGATTCCCAACTCAGGTGGTGCATGTATCCAAGATGATCCCTTCTCATCTCTCTTTTTCTGTCCTGAGAAGTCAAGAGACTGTTTTTCCCTTCCCTTCTCAAGTCTTGGGAAGCCTCAGAGTGGCTGAGCTCCAGATGAGGCAGCTGTTCCCAAATACACTCAGTGGGAAGAGTTTTCATAACAATGGGAACCACATGAAAGCTCCCGGAGAAGCTCCTCCTACTATTGAAAAAGTCCTTTCAGTTGAGTGCTTTGCATATTGGGTTGCATAAATGACTAGACACACCAAGGGGTCCATTTCCAGCCCTCTGCACATAGCATTAGACACGCAAGCCTTGCTGACAATAATGAGAGTTGTGTGCACGACTCCCTGTGCAATATGCTGGAAATATTCTGCTGAGCCAATCTTCCAGCTCGTGGATATTTCCTGGCAGCGCCGAGACCAGTTCTGGGAACGAAATGAAAGTCTGGGCTCTGTGGGTGTTCATAGAGCTCCCTCCTGTAGCTGCTGGAAGAAAAAGCCAAACGTGAAAAGACTCTCTTTTCCCTCCCCCTTTTTTTTCTTTCCTTCCCCTTTTGTGTTTCTGAAGTATAAATGAACTCCACATCCCACTAAAGGACAGAGCTTTACTGCTGCGGAAGGAAAAGCCTTGGAGGAGCAGGAGACAGACTTGGGGTCTCTGTGTGTCTGGTTTCAGTTCATCACAAGGGTTTGTGCCAATTTTCTTCTAGAACCATAAAGTCATTAAGGCTGGAAGAGACCAGTAAGATCATCAAATCCAACTGTCAACCTATCACCACCGTGCCACTAAACCACGTCACTAAGGAACACATCTCTATGGGGTTTGAACATCTCCAGGGAGACAGTGACTCCACCACTGTCCTGGGCAGCCTGGGTCAATGCCTTTGTGTGAAGTGTGTGGCTACACAAGTGAATCCCATGGAGACACCTTTCTTGTACCAAACATTCCATGGTGCTGTGCTGGCCAAGAGCTGCTGACATGAACCATGGCTGGGCACAGGACTGTTCACACCCTTGGGAGTAAGGAGGCCAGGCTGAATCAACAGGCTGAAGCCAGTGGGATGAGGTTCAACAGCCTCCAGCTGTGGCAGGAAAGGTTCAGGTTGGACATGAGGAACAATTTCTTCCCCAAAAGGGTTGTCAAGGCCTGGCCCAGGCTGCCCAGGGCAGTGGTGGAGTCACCATCCCTGGAGAGGGTGAAAAGCCATGGAGATGTGTTGCTGAGGGAATGGTGACCTGGCAGTGTTGGGTTAAGGGCAGGACTTGATGGTCTTAAAGGTCTCTTCCAACCAAAACAATTCCATGATTCTGTTATTTCTGGTGATCTTTCTATATAGGTTGTTAAGGTTTTTGGTTAGCCACATTTATACTGCCATGGAAGTGACCTTTGCTGGTTGTAACTGGTCTCACTGAGGGAATAAGGTGCAGCAACAGGCAAGTATTTTTGCCCAGTGCAGATCTGACCTCAGATTTATCAGCTCCATTCTGATCCATGACTGGGAGATAACCTGCTTTATGAAAGCCAGAGCTGACTACTGCACAGCTTTCTCCTCTCTCCTCACAGGCTTCTAGCTGCCCACAGTGAAGATCCCACCATGACTTACATTTCTTTTTCTCTCAGTTCTAGGGAAAATTCGGACTGCAGTGGGCAGTGCCCAGCTTCTCATGGCCCAGAAATTTTACCAGTTCAGAGAACTTTGTGAAGAAAACCTGGTAGGTAACTCCTCTGCTGGACACTGTCATGTGCCTTTTCCTAACCTCATTACTAGAGAGATTTTCTGACTAACGTGGTAGTTTTTCCAGTAAAGGTCTTAGGAGGAACTCTATGAACCTTGGTGGAGTCTATATGAGTTTCACAACAGCTTGACAGTCTCAAAATAATGGCAGGCAAAAAACTTTGGGTGGAATATCACTGAGGTTCTGCTATGGACTTCAGAGGACCTCTTAGGTCACCAGCCTCTGGTCCTTTCTGTGAAGAAAGGCCCCATGTCCCAGACTCACTCTTCCCAGAAATCTGCCCTGTGCTTCTGCTGATTCTCTTTTGAGCTTTTCACCCTGCAGAGGTCATCCTTGTCAAAGGACATTAGGAACAGTTTCTTCCCCAAAAGGGTTGTCAAGCTCTGGCCCAGGCTGCCAAGGGCAGTGGTGAAGTCACCATCCCTGGAAGGGTTTAGATGTGTAGATGTGAGCAACCTGAGCAGATGTCCCTGCTTGCTGCAGGGGGGTTGGAACTAGGTGACCTTTAAGGTGCCTTCCAACCCAAGCCATTCTATGAAAGTGAAGAGGAGGCTGCTGTAGTTTCAGGACAGCTAGGATGTCACCAGAAACATCCCTAGGAATACAAGAGTGTCACCAGTCACAGCCACAAACATCTCTAGGAACATGGGGTCTGACCAGTTATGCCCAGGAACATTTCTAGGAGCACAAGGTATCACCAGTCATAACAAGGAACATCCCTAGGCAGATCCTGCCACAGAGGACCTACCATGTGCCCCTTCACCATGGCCCATGGGGGACCCTCAGTGAGCAGGCACAGCAGCTCAGCACCGAGCCAGATGCCATCAAAAAACCCCTGCCAGTAAGTAGCTCCACTCTGCTTCTCTCTCCATGTCTCACTGATGTCTTGGATCTGCTGGAGCTTCTTTGCTATCAGGAAGTGTAACTGTTTGCACAAAGGTTTGACACTGAGAGGTACTAAAGCCAACATCTTCTTTCTCCTTCTGTTGTACAGAATCCTAATGCACACCCGCGACCGACCTCCCAGGATTTAGCAGGGTTTTGGGATATGCTGCAGTTGTCCATAGAAAATATTAGTATGAAATTTGATGAACTTCATCAGTTAAAGGCCAATAATTGGAAACAGATGGATCCTCATGACAAGAAGGTAGAACATTGTCGATTTTGTATGCTTCATTTAAAACCCTGCACAAATACCGGACAGATTAAGTAGGCTCCTGTGTTGCAGCGCTGATGTTAAGAGCGTGAAACGAAGCTCCTATCCAATTAATTCCATTGTAATAACAATGTTTACATAACAATCATCTGGGATATTATCTGTAATATGTTTCAGGCCTATTTTTTAAAGCCAAAACCTGTCGTTGTGAATCGGATGATGGGAATGTAGTACTCTGTTCAGCTTGACGTTTAACCAGTGGTGGGAAGGAACTGCCTTCTATATTGGTTCTGACAATGAAATAAATCAGATTGACGGTTCATATCACTGCACATAGCAAGAGTTCTAGGTTGTCTTACTGCAAAGAATTCCAGGGAAGCACCCTGACCATCGTTGACTTTGGTAACCAGATGACAAACAGAGCAATACCAAAAATATGCCTTCATGAAAGAACTTCTGTTTCTTCTTTTTTTACCTCTTTTTATTTTGGGGGTTTGGTTTTGGGGGTTGTTGGTATTTTTTTTTTTTGTCTGTCTGTTTGGGTTTCCTTTACTTTGGGGTTTTTGTTTTGTAATGGGTGGTCTCACAAACAGGTTCACTTTGCCAGTTAGTGTCGTTTACCCAAGGCAGCATAAAAATCACCTGGAGCTTTGGTCTGGGTTTTTTTGTTTGCTTGTTTGTTTGTTTTTTTGAACGTAGTCATCTTCTGTCACCATAAAAAGCCACCACATCTCAGGTGTGAGCCACATTTCACTGCCCATTCTCATCTGGCACCATTGCCTGGTTTTTCTCCTCACTACCTGCATCTCCATGAGCAAACAGCTCTTGGGTGGGCCAAAGAACACAAATGTTTCAGCAGATCCTTAAAAGCCAGACCCATTTCTAGAGGAATCGATGGTCTGATGCCACACGTCTGTAGGTTTGTCATTTGGTGACTGAACCTCTGCTGTGGCTGCTCCGGTAACAGTGAAGCCAGCCAAGAGGTAGGGTCACTAGATGGAGGAGAAATGCGGCTCAGAGAGGAGTCTGGTCTGCCCCAACATAGCCAACAGCTGGCTGCTGCTGACCAAAAGGGTGTTTTGTTTTGGAGAAACCACTCTAAGGATATCAAAGCCCCTTCATCCTGCAGCAGGAAGCACTTGTAGCACTCCTCCTTCTCCGATCGGGACTAAATCCTTACACCTGGCATAGCCGTGCCATGCTCACACCATTTGTAGTGTCTTTTGTAGGGGAACCAGTGGGAAATGTGTTTTCCCAGCCCAAGGAACTGAAGGCAAGTCATTTTCTTATCTTCTTTTTGTGGTTTTTTTTCCCAGTATCTGTCAGGAGGTTAAACTCATCAGACATGCACACAGAGAACTGCTGCTGAATGGTCTCTGAGTAGCTTTGCCAGCACAGTTGGTTGGTATAGGCTGAGTGTCTGCAAAGGCAGCAGTGAGAAACCAGAGCTTTCCTTAGAGCAAACATTAAAAGGTGCCATTTCTTTGCTTTCTGAAAAACACTTTCAAGCGTTTTCCCATCCAGAAGGAAACTGTAATGAGTTAAAGGAGGTTAAGTAGTGCTGAAAAAAGGGACCTGCAGTAAGAAGGTAAAGACTGTAAAGGGTTACACCGACAGCATTCCCGTTTCCACAGCGTTTCTCTATGATTTTAGATGAAAGTGTTTAAAAACCATATAGACGTGGTCCTGAGGGACGTGCTGGTGATAGGTCGATGGTTGGACTTGATGATCTTAGAGGTCTCTTCCAACCTTAATGATTCTGTGATTCTGTGATCTCCTTCCTTACAAAGCATTAAAAAAAAAAAAAGGAAAAAAAAGAAGAAAAAACTTTTCTATGGAATTGATGTTTGCAGTTGCCTTTGGCCTTTGCCACTGGGCCCTTTATAGGCAGCATAGATTAATCCTTGGACAGAGAGAAAAAAGCCAAGTGTGAATAAGTGGAACTAAGCACCTTTCTATCTCGAGCCGCGGAGGCTGTCGCAAGCAGCATGAGAGAAAGCGAAAGGGCAGAATGGGACCTTTGTAGTGCGATCAAATCCCTCCACTCAGAGACCATGTTCACAGTTGGAAGGGGATGTAACTTCAAAGACAATCTAATTAACTTGACAACGTCTTTGTGGCTGCCTGAAATTCAGACCTGAATACACTTTTCTTTTTTTGGGGAGAGATTCCTCTCCGAGGGAGGTTTTGGGGTTTTTTGGGGGGTTCCATTGGTTATTTTTGGGTTTGTGTGTGTGTGTGTGTGTACATGCACCAGGATATGCGTACAAGTCCTTGTTGCTCACGTATCTGGAGCTAGCTGCCACCGTAATGATTAATGCATGTTCTCTTAATGATTTTGAAGTCTTTCCTACCTTCTTTCTGGTTTTTGTTTTTTTCTCTATTTCCAGCTGATTGTCTCTTGTCATGCCTATTTTAGCAGGAGGCTAGATTTTGTGAGCTTGCAGAGCAAGACCCAGAGTGTGGGATTTTCCAGCAGCCTATTAAGCCGCTACAGAATATATACATAAATCTATGATGTTTTCCTCAAAAGAGATTTATCCTGATGCACCAGCTGCAGCTGGTGCTGGTTCCCTGGCACCTGCACTCAGGGAACACCAAAGCCACGGTGTCTCCGTGGTGCAGGGTCTACCTCATTCACATAGAGAAGAGAGTGGCCCAGGAGCTCAGGGTCTCCAGGGTTCCTCCACCAAGAGCTGCCTCACGGTGGTGGGGGCCACCTCCAAGATGTTTTCCTTTCTACTCCGCCCCAGCACCGGGAGGAGTCTCCAGGATGTGTTCCCCCCCATCCCAGGGAGCCGCACTAAGCGGTCAATGGTCGTGGTGGTGGTGTTGGGGGAGGTCTTCTGGGCCCTGGCACCGTCCTCGAGGAGAAGCGGTGCTGGGGCAGGCCCTCCCCTTCCCTTTGCCCTTGCCCCATGTTTATGAACCCTTGGGCAAAGATGTCAGTTGACTGAAGAACAAAAAGGCAGATAAGAACTAACAAACCTTAGGTAAAATGTGTGTTCTAACTATCCTAGTTTTTCCCCCCTTTCCCTGAGAAGCTGTATAATGCCATTAACCTTCTGCTTTGATCAGGAGAGAAGGGTCCCTCCTCCAGTGCCAAAGAAGCCATCGAAAGGTCAGGTGCCACTCATACGAGAACGCTCTCTGGAGAGCTCGCAGCGTCAAGAGGCCCGGAAACGGCTGATGGCTGCCAAGCGCGCTGCATCGGTTCGCCAGAACTCAGCTACCGAGAGCGCCGAGAGCATTGAGATATACATCCCCGAAGCCCAGACCAGGCTATGAAGGGATCCAGCCCAGGAGGACTCTCTCTATCTCTCTCTCTGGCAAGACAAGCCTCATGTATAATCTGCCCCTCTAGGCTCCTGCTCGAGGCCGCCACGAAGTATTTGTACCTCCTCCTCCTCGTCCTCTCTCTCCCCTTGTCCCCTCCCCTCTCTCTGTACACAGCCACCCCGATGCTCCCAGTGAACTCCACTGCCGTGGCCTAGTTGTTGGTCCTCCGAGAGATGTCCTCTAACCACCCTTGCTTCCCGAAGGTTCGCCCATGCCATCACGATGCTTTGTCACACGTACTGATGCCTCATGTGAACAAGTACGATCCTTTCCCTTCCTTTTTTTTTTTTTTTGGTTTCTTTTTCTTTTGGTTTTATTTGGTTGGGTTTTTTCCCCCCCTCTCTGTTTGCTGCCGCGCTCAGACCCCCCCTACTCCCCTCCCTGTACAGTAGATGCTCTGTTTAACTTACTCCTCATCTTGAGTTGACCTAAAGCTTAGTCTGGTACCTGGTGTACAGCAATATCAAACTGTAGGGGACAGTGGAGGAGGTGTCAGTCATGCAGGGTGATCCTTTTGGACTCTGCCGTCGTCTTCCTCACAAAGGATGAAAGGAACTAGGACTCAGATTCCCTTCTTTTTATTCCTGCTTTTTTTTTTTTTATTCTATTTTATTTTTATTAAAGCAGATGGTGCACTTTATTCTAAACCTCCAAATCACACCTTCTCACCCCAATTTAAGGAGTCACACACAGAGAGAAGGGGCTGGGGTGGGAGTGGAGGGAGGGGTGGAGAAAAAATAATGCCCCCCACAGCTCTGGGATGTGGAAAAGTGGAAGTATAAGATGCAGGTGAGATGGTGAGGGATAGAAAAGATCCCGTGGAGAGATAACCTGCACACTCACAGCTGCACAAACTGCCTCATTTTTATCTCATCAATCACTACTTAAAACATTTCAGTCAGCAGAAGATTGTAAATTCGATCTTCCAGGGAAATAATCTATTTTGAAAGGCAATAAAAGAGTGAAAAGGAAGGAGATAAGAAGCAATGACAGTTAAAGAGAGAATACAAAAGAAGGATTTTCTTGTCCAAGTATTAAGAATTTTTAAAATTGTACTGTATTGTCAACTCCTCTTGTATTGTATTGTATGGATTATATTGGTTAAAAAAAAAAAGGAAAAAAAAAAACAAACGACCAAGCTTGGTTCTGTTGATGTCTTAATCTGGGTGGGACCATCCGATCTCACGCAGCCACACGCAAGCATCTGCAGGTGAATTGCTGTACGTGGAGCCTCTGAAGCTTTTCCAGGCCAGGCTTTGCTTTGCTTTGCTCTACCCACAGCCGGTTGTACGCTCCAGTTCAGATTGCTCATCACCCAACTGTCCACATCCAGGAGTCAGCTCCTATCTCAACCTCCTCTTAGGAGTATAAAATACCCATTTGACCAAGAACAATAAAGCATTTTTCACAAGTTACAGCATCAATAGGAACTTAACTTTTTCCACCACAAGCCTTCCTACCCTGGCTTCTGCCCTTGGCATGCAACCACGGAAAACATACATCCCAAGTAGCTCATTAATAGCAGGGAGGAAGGGCAGACAAATAGGGTTGGAGACGAGCTGGAAAGGCCAGCCCCTGTGTGTCTGTCCCTCCTCCATCCACCCCTGGCAGAGGCAGGAGCTGCTTCTCCAGCTCCTCCACCCAGGAGCAACGCTGACCACGCCGCGACCCAAATCTCTTGTGCCAACGTTAGGAAAGTTGTGTCAGGCATGTTGCCAAAAGCGAGTCGAGTGTGAGTGTGAATGCACACACATGTGCCTAGCTGCCATGTGCTGCTGAAAGCAGAATTGAGCATGGGCTGCTTCGGATGGTGGGGCTGGTTCCGCGGTGATATTCTCCAGACCCTTCTGCTGGTCCCTGCACGTCCTTCACCCCGTCTGCCGGGACAAGGAGGACACATCAGAGGAAGGCAACTGCTTCTGCTCTCTGTGGGGTCAGGCACAGGGACAGTCCCCCATGGAGGCACACGGGGTGCAGCCATCACCAGGTTGTGCCAGTAGCTGTGAGACCTCTATGGATGGTCTGCGCCACCACCTAATTTTGCAGCTCGCACTTTAAAATGCATTTAAAATCACCATCAAAAAGATAAGCTCTTGCTAAAATGATTCATCAAGGACATGACAGACAAGCTTCTTTTCCTACAGCATCATAGCCAGGTGCTAATTTGATTTTACTCAAGAAAAACAGGAGAGGTAGTAGGTTCTGGCACCAAGTACTTTCATGAGAGCATATGAAAACCACTAGAGAATTTGCTACCTCTCAAAGCCATTGATATCTGAGCTATGTCTTTACAAACAGGGCACAAATATTTACTGCTGTGGTTTACAAGATAAGGGCTAAATAATTTAATATATATAAAAGACTTTTAACTAGAAGAATCAGAAATCCAGTGTAACCCTCGAGTGCTTTGTGTTACCAGAGCTCCGGAAGGTCTGACCCTCTGAGCGTTTCAGTCCCCGTGTGTGCGTGCACGTGCGTGAGTGTGTGTTAGCTCCCAAAGCACCACGCTGAACCTTCAGCCGCGACACAACATCACCCTGTTTGCAGTACCTAATTGTGCCAACTGCCACTAAGGAGCATAACCTAGTCATAGGATGCGTTAATTCTTTGGAACTCATTTGTCCTGAGGTATTCCAAGCAGTCTCCAGGTGAGAGTCCTCCCATTCACAACCCTGTCGCAGTCCTTAACGTCCTCGCGTGAACGTCCGGTGAAGGATGAGTTAAGGTTTGGGTTGACAAGTGGCTACTGAAATTCATATCCAGTGAGTTCTACCCTAAAAACAGCAGAAAAGCAAAGACTGCCTGGTCTTGTGCACGAGAAACTACTCTATTTGTATAGCATAGAATATTTTTCGTACCTCTTTTAAATGGATTGATTCTTAGCTGAGTGTCTGTGGGTTGGTTCATCTGGCGCTGGAGAAGGTGTAAGAACGTTTGTTTAGGGATTTTAGCAAAATATTCCAAGTCCAGCCAAGACCAGAAATATATAAAACAGAAGAAATCTGCCCCTAGAGTGCCACTAGTTAACCACTTGACTCATTTACTGACACTTAATGCTAGTATATTTGCTCTATCATCTGTTTTACTAGAATCTGTAGCTGTTTGGAGTCTAATCTGCCCAGTGTATATTAAAAATGCCTATATTCCATTTCACTTTGGGACAAAACTATGGCTTTTTCTTTTTCTTCTTGAGGGAAATTTTAGAAAAAAAGGTTGGTTTTTTTTGTCTCCTGCTTCAAAAGTTTAAAAAAACTTTAAAAATAAATAAAAAAAGAAGTATTTATTATATTTTTTGCAGATGTTTCCATGAAATGATCATAATCTTTTTGTAAAGAAAGATGAAGAAATGGATTAAAGATTTTTAATATTTGAAAAGGTAAATAGAAATAATTTATTTGTAATATATTTCTGTTTATTTATTGGTGTTCCCTTGATGCTTTGATGTGCACTATCACTTTAAGTTCAACTGTATCTTGGTGAATTCAATGGGGTGGTTTTCTCCTTGGTTTGGGTTTGTTTTTTAAGGAGAATGGTCAAATGCTTATTTTAAGTAGCTGGAATGTAAATTGCTGGCCTACCTGCATTCCTAAATGTGATTTTGGAGATGTTTTTGACTGGAAACAAAGGACACAAACCCAACAGCCTTTCGACAGAGGAGAGTGTTCTTACAGCTTGAACGATTTGGGGTTTCCACAGAGTAATCCAGACCTGGTTTGTGCGTGGACAGGACACTGTAAATAGATGAATGTTTCCCATCATGTACAAAGAGCAAATTAATAAAATAATTAATGCACTGCTTGTAAGAGCTGTGGGTTTTCAATGCCAACCCATCCTCCCAGAGCAGCCCAGGCACTGCTGTTGGTGCAGTCACGGATCAAAGCGCAGCAAGCAGAAGGTTTCTCTTGAGCACTCCTTGCTCAAGATGGATCCTGCAAAGCCTCAGATGAAGCCCTGGAAGTGCTCATCTGCACTGAGTCTCTCGTGGGCATAAATGTGGCCTTGATCAAGGTCTTGAGTGTGAACAAAGTTGTCGAAGAGTTTGGAATAAGAATTTGTCACAGTAACTCACTGTGCTCTGGTCACGGTGCCAGTCTTGGGATGCAAAACTCCCTACTACCTGAAATAAAGCCCAATATTGGAACTGCTTCAATCTGTAGGTAGTTCTGGCAAAAGAGAAGTGATGGTTTCAAACTGAAAGAGGGGAGAGACTGGATAAAAGAAAGAAATGCTTTACACTGAGGGTGGTGAGAGCCTGTCCCAGGCTGCCCAGAGAGGTGGGAGATGTCCCATCCCTGGAACCATCCCAGCTCAGGTTGTTTGGGGCTCTGAGCAACCTGATCTAGTTACAGATGTCCCTGCTGACAACAGGGGGTTGGATTAGATGAGCTTGAAAGGTCCCTTCTAACCCAAACTGTTCTTGAGTCTGTGAGTCTATGAAATCATGGCTATGGCAGGCCTGGGGTGGGGGGAAATGGAGATAACTGATGCACTGCAGCATGTGTCACTCTCCATCTCTCCACACAGTAACTGACAATGAGTGGGGAAAAAACTGGCACCAATCAGGCAGCAAAGAGCTAATGGCTTTTTGCCATGCTGTGGTCCTGAGAGCACAAGTCATGGTACCCAGAGCTGACAGAGCACACATGGACCTGGGAAGGCCAGCTGTGTTGTGCTCCACACGTTAGCCAGCTGTGGTGTGCTCCACACAATTCTCATCCCTTGCTTAATGGCCTTGTGCCTGTCTTCACAGGGGGAAACAAAAACTGCTGGTGTCCAGAGCTGCTTTCATCACCATGACTTGTGTCCATCAGCTTCTCCCAGGAGATGCTGAGAGTGCAGGTAGGAAGCAGCTCACCCACAGAGTTTGTCCTCTCTGAGCTGAAGTATTTCTTAGCAGAAGGAGGGGAATAAAATCAGGAAACCAGACCAAGAGAAAGAAATTCCCCTGGAGCAGGTAGAAATTGTCACTGAGGTGTAACCCAAGCAGCTTTTGTTTGTCAACAGTTGCATAAGCCAATATAACAACAGTCTGAAGTGATTTTAGAGCTGGAAATGTCTCCACATCAAGCAGCAAGTGTGAGCTTAACACTAATGGTCCAAGGCTTTCCCAAGTGCCACACCAGGGCAAGGCAGGTGCTGCCACAGCCACCACTGCCAGGCTCAGTCAGCTGAAGTGCTGCTGCCTGGGACCTTCCCCTCATGGCATGTCCCACACCTACATAACAAGAGGACATTATGCCATGTGCCTTCTGCTGTACCTCATGCTGATGCCAAGCCACAAATCCCACTAGAGCAAGATGGACACATCTCCTTAAACACCAGTAAGTGCACTCAGCTGGGAGAGAGGTTGAGTATTCAGCTCAACCAGCCTTTCTTCAGACATCTTTACAGCTTAGTTCTCTCTCTCTCTTTATGATTTTACTACAGACAACATGAAGTTCTGCTCTTGTAGTATCACACAGAATCCCAGCATGGGTGGGGGTTGGAAGGGACCTCTGGAGATCATCCAGTCCAACTCCCCTGCTCCAGCAGGGTCACCCACAGCAGCTTGCCCAGGCTCACCTCCAGCTGCCTTGGCAATCTCTCCACACAAGGAGACTCCACAGCCTCTCTGGGCAGCCTGGGCCAGGCCTCCAACACCCTCAAAGAGAAGAAGTTTTTCCTCCTGTTCAGGTGGAACACTCCTGCACCTCGGGCACCAGTGCACTCTCTTTGCTCTGGACTCTCAGCATTATGAATGGGAGCAGAAGTTGGATCAGTTTCTTATTTCCTCTCTCAAAAGGTCAAGGAAACATGAGACTGCAAAAGACTAATTCTTCTCTGTGTCCCATCTGTGGAAGCCCAGAGGGCACCATGACAGTGATGTTCTCAGTGCTGGGGTTTTTTCCCTTGCTTTACAATCCACAGCCCTTGGCACTTCTGCTGACAGCTCACACAGGAGCTCACTCCCACATTGCTCCTCCTGAGAAGCTGCTTCTGAGGACTGTTGGCAGCAAAGTGTCCCAGATAAGCAGAAGGACCTCATCATGGGTTTTCTGGTTCCACTGTTGCACAGCAACAACCTCAAGCCCTGGGCACAGGCCTGCACAGGTATCATTGAATGGTCAGTATCATCAGCAGGTATGTGGTGTGATTTACCATCCCCATTCGTGTGTCTCCAAAGCCCCAGCCATGGAAGCTGTGCTGGGCTCAACCCTCTGCCAGTATTGATGGTTTCTGTCTTGCTGTGTTTACAGTCCTGGAAGGAACTCTGCACCATGGGTTTGTAATTTCTCTTTGGAAATGGATTTGAGGATTTAAAGTGTCATAAATGAGCATGTCCTTGATTTAGTCCCTGCTAGGAGAGCCATGAGTTTACAAAGAGCTGTGATGGCAAAGTCTTGTACCAAAGGCTTCCTCCTCCTCACCAGGAGTTGGTCTGTTGATATAAACCCAAGATCCAATACTTTATCAGCAGCTGTAATGCACCACAATAAAAAATGAACTCCTGGTTAGACACTGAGGTGCTAAAGCATGTCCAGAAAAGGCAATGAAGCTGGTGAAGGGTCTGGAGCACAGGTATTGTGAGGAGCAGCTGAGAGAACTGGACTTAGTTAGCCTGGAGAAGAGGAGGCTCAGGGGAAACCTTCTCACTCTCTGCAACTCCCTGAGGCTGTAGCCAGGTGAGGCTTGGGCTCTTCTCCCAAGGAAGAAGTGATAGGAGAGCCTCAAGTTGCACCAGGGGAGTATCAGATTGGATATTAGGAAGAGTTTCTTCACTGAGAGTGTTCTCAGGCATTGGCCCAGGCTGCCCAGGGCAGTGGTGGAGTCACCATCCCTGGAGGGGTTTCCAAGCCCTGGAGATGTGGTGCTGAGGGCCTTGGGTTAGTGGTGACCTGGCAGTGCTGGTTCATGGTTGGCCCTAATGATCTTCAAAGTCTTTTCCAACCTAAATGATTTTATGCTTCCCAAACCCATGCCAGGTAACAATGATTCAGCACAAGCAGGACAAGACATTGCTGTGGTGCTCCTGAAGGAGGACACACCACCAGGTAAAGCCCCTCTAAGCCCTAATGGAAAGGGCTGCTCCCAAAGCCACCCCACTGGTGAGCCATGGATAGCTGGTAGTGTGGTGGAGGAACTCTCAGCAGGAGCCAGGGGAGTTACCATCACACATGGACCTCCATGAGCAGATGCTGCAGGAATGGCTTTTGGCCCAACACCAAGCCCATGAGGTTTTCTGCAAACACCTTGCTGAGGGTGTGGGTGTTTGGGAAGGAAATGACACTTTCTACAGCTGGAAGCTTGGTTACACCCTTCCTCCAGGTGAGGACAAGACCTCAGCAGGGCAGTCAGGAGCTGCTCAGGTCCTTGGAGCATAGCCAGGCACTGTCACCATCCATGGCCCATGCAGAGGTTAAAGTTGCAACAAAGAACTTATTATTCCTCAGGGTGCCCTGGAGATTTAGGTGCTGTCTCTTGCCCAGGCAGTGGGAGATGTTTACTGCTGTCCTGTGCCAGCTGAGCTCAGGGAGCAGTAAGGTGATTACAACACTCACATGCTCAGAAACACTTTCTGGCTCCTCATATCTCTTCAGCTGATCTCCAGCACAGCTCACCAGTGTTAAAAACAACACCCAGACAACACCCAGATCCAAACCATCCCAAGTGTGAACCCAGAAGCACCTCCAGCATTCTCCTGAAGTTGCAGCATTCCATTCCATAAATCTGTTCTTCCCAGAGCTTCACCTCCTCTGGGGTCAGGGTGGACACTGAGAGTCAGGGACCTCACCCACAGCAGGTCATGCCTGCAGACATGGCAGCCTGTGTGGCCTCACACCAATGTCACCAGCACACTGCTGACCAGAGCACTCCAACAGCAGACAGAAACTGAGATTTCTAGGTCTAGAGCACAAGTGTTGTGAGGAGCAGCTGAGGGAACTGGGCTTGGTTAGGCTGGAGAAGAGGAGGCTCAGGGGAGACCTCACTCTCTGCAGCTCCCTGAGAGGAGGCTGGAGCCAGGTAGAGGTTGGTCTGTCTCCCAAGGAAGAAGCGTTAAGACCAGAGGACATGGCCTCAGGTTGCACCAGGGGAGGTTTAGGTTTGACAAGGGGAACAATTTCTTCCCCAAAAGGGTTGTCAAGGCCTGGCCCAGGCTGCCCAGGGCAGTGGTGGAGTCACCATCCCTGGAGGGGTTCCAAAGCCCTGGAGATGTGGTGCTGAGGGCCATGGGTTAGTGGTGACCTGGCAGTGCTGGGGAACAGTTGGACTTGAAGATCTTAAAGGTCTCTTCCATCCTAAACAATTCTATGATTTAAGCTCCTGGCCTCTCCCTCTCCCCTGGATAGGGAAGTTCATCCCTGTCTATTGCTGCCCCACCACCAGCACATCCCTCCACACTCTGCAAACACCTCAAGGAGTAACAACAGCACAGCTCTTGCTCCCTACTCCCAGCAGCAATGCTGTAGGCACCAAGCAGCCACTGCAGACACTGTCCCAAGGTCTGGTTAATGTTTCAGCATCTGCCAGTAACAGGTTGCACTTTGAGCTGTATACAGTGATCCCGGTGTTCATAGGTTTGTGTCCACCAGCTGGCTGGGTGCCTTCTCTGAGGGTTGTCAAGGCCTGGCCCAGGCTCTCCCAGGGCAGTGGTGGAGCCATCATCATCCCTGGAGGGGTTGAAAAGCCCTGGAGATGTGGTGCTGAGGGACATGGGTTAGTGGTGACCTGGCAGTGCTAGCTCATGGTTGGACTTGATGATCTTAAAAGCCCAGAGAGACCTAAAAGATTCTAAAATTCTCTTTTTTAATGGGAGGTAGACACCAGAAACCTCATGCATATCAAAACACCTGGTCTCCACCAACAGTGGTAAGAAACCAGTAGGTGTGATCTTGATTTCCACAGACTTCATGTTTTGGGGTTTGTTTTCCTTTTTATTGCACGTGAGAAAAGGTTGCAGCATCACCAGCAGGTGCCTTGTGGGCAGCCAAGGGGACAAAGTTCTTGTTGCCTTTGTAGTGAAAGAGTTCAGGGCCAGATCCTGATTATCTACAAGGAGTAGTAAAGTGCACAGAGCAGAGATCATCCATGGGGTAAGAATTATCACCCAGGTGGAAAACAGCAAACAGAAAGAGCAAAAGGATGGCGTGGCTGGAGGAGGCAGGGCTGGCCCTCTTTCTGCTGGGAGCAGACCTGGCCATGCCTGGGAGGCATACAGGGGGTATGGAAAAGGTTGGTTGGTGCTTTGGAGGCAGCATGGATGCAGCATGGCACAGCTGCCAGAGAGTCCTACCAAGGTGGCCAAGTGGTGGAGGGTTCATCCTGGCCTTTTGAAAGCCTTCTCCAACATGCAAACTGAAGGGAATCAGGGGAAGGACCAAAGGTCCAGTGTTATCTCACATGGCTTACACACCAACAAAAACAAAAAAGGGGGAAAAAAAAAGAAAGAAGAAGGGATTAAGGGATCATAAGGAGAAACTTCTCCTTCAGGGTGCCAGAGGCTTTGGCCCAGGCTGCCCAGAGAGGTTGTGGAGTCTCCTTGTGTGGAGAGATTCCCAAGGCAGCTGGAGGTGACCCTGGGCAAGCTGCTGTGGGTGACCCTGCTGGAGCAGGGGGGATTGGACTGGATGATCCCCAGAGGTCCCTTCCAACCCCAACCATGCTGGGATTTGGGGATTTCCCACCCCTCCTAGCCCTGCAAAACATTCCTAGACATTTCCTAGTCCTTGGGCAAGGGAGGGAGTTGTGGTTCAACAGCTCAGGGGATCAAAGGCAGGGCATGATGATATCAGCAGAGCAGTTAACTCTCACAGGTGGGCTTTAGAGATATGAGTTCTTAAAGATCAGGCTCTGATGGCTCCCAGGGAAGTAAGTTTAGGCAAACCACACTGCCAGGGAGAGGGAAGGATTATTTACTTTTTCTTCTGTATAACTGAGAGGTTTATTAGGGCTTTCTCAAAACCCATAGCTCTCTCCCCCTGTCCAGCCAGAGCTGGCTGGCCACAGATCCAAGTGCCCAAGGTGGGTCTGGGCTGCCTGGCAGCAGGGGAATTCCTAGGGTAGGAGGGAGGCTCAGCCAGCTCCTCCTTCTATGGCAGGAAGGGCTGAGCTCTGGCTTTGACAGGAGGAAGTGGCTTCAAGTTGCACCAGGGGAGGTTCAGATTACATACTAGGAAGAGTCTCTTCCCCAGGGGGGTTATCAGGCCTTGGCACAGGCTGCCCAAGGAGGTGGTGAAGTCTCCTGGTGGAGTCGGCATCCCTGGGAGCATTTAGAAAATGTGTGGATATGACACCTGGGGCCATGGTTTAGTGGTGAGCATGGCAGTGTCAGGGGGATGGTTGGACTGGATGATCTCAGAGAGTTTTTCCAACCAGAATGATTCTATAATTCTATGATTGGAGAAGCACCTCACATAAGATTTCCCCACTCTCCCGCCCCACACCTTGCCAAGGGAGTCCACAAGTGCTGGAGAAGGTGCCCAGGGCAGCCTGCTTCATCTCAGACAGGCTACCAAAGGTGGAGGGGGGCTGGGGTACAGCGAGGAGTAAGGGGAAACACTCTGGGAAGTAAAGGGAAGTAGAAGCTCTGCTAAGTCAGACAGAGGACAGGGAGGTGATCTGAGCCAGGCAGCATGGCTTCAGCCAGGGGAAGTCCTGCAAAGCTCAGAGAGCAGAGCTGGCTGCTGGCACACTCCCAGCCAAGCTTCACCTGCTGCCCTCCCTGAAGCCACCAGCACCCTTCTGTCCTGGGGAGCTGCACCTCTTCCACTGCTGCCACCTTCACACCCAGCTGTTGCAGGACTGAGTGGGAACCCTCCCACAGACAGACCTGTATGCCCATGCTCCCACCACCTCCTCCTAGGGTCGCAGGAGATGGTATGGGATGTCTCTCTACCTTCAGAGGGTGACTGGAGCATTCCCTCCTGCTCCAAGTGTCATGGACACCTTGGGTGAGAAACAAGACCTGGCATCTCTCAAAGATCTAAAGCACATCTATCATTTCACTGACTGGGCAATGAAGGAGGTCTTCTGCATCTGAGCAGCCTCCAGAAACTTAGGGACAGCCCCCAGGGCCAGGACTGCTCATATGGTGACAAGTCCCAGCAGGCAAGCAGATAAAGTTGAGTGAAGCTGCTTGTGGCAGGACAAAGGGAGACAGGGGCCAAGAAAGAGCCCTGGTTTGGTAGAAGGAGGGAGGTGGAGGGACTGGCAGCTTTGCAACAGGCAGTATATGCTTTGCAGATGTAAATCTGTACACTCCAAGGAGCTATGTGCAGGAGGGACATGTATCACCAGCTAAGGAAGAAAGACTTTTGAGGAAGCCCTTGGAGAAAGTTGGCAGCACATCACTGGAAATACCTTGGCTGAACGCAAGCCAGATGAATTCAGCAGGGAGAGTGAGCTGCAGCAAAAACTGCCTGAGCAACCTTTCATATGATAACCTCAGCTGACCTCTCAGCCAAGGCTGGCAGAGGAATGTCTGATTCACACCTCACCTGGTGGTACATCCACCTGGAGATGGCCTGTGGCAGCAAAGCCAGGGCTGCATAGCAAAACCAGAAACAGCATCACCTTGAAACCAAACCAAATCCCTTTGCTCTTGAGAATGCTGATGGATTTCACTACTGGTTCTCTCTCTGGCTTACAGAATGGTGAAATCTAAGCATAGCAAGGGTTGGAAGGGACCTCTGGGGATCACCCGGTCCAACCCCACTGCTCCAGCAGAATCACCCACAGCAGCTTGCCCAGGGTCACCTCCAGCTGCCTTGGCAATCTCTCCACACAAGGAGACTCCACAGCCTCTCTGCAAAGCCTGGGCCAGGGCTCCAACACCCTCACACCAAACAAGCTTCTTCTCCTGCTCAGCTGCAACCTCCTGGCTGCCAGTTGGTGCCCAGTGCCCCTTGGGCTGTCCCTGGGCACCCCTGAGCAGAGTCTGGCCCCAGCCTCTTGATATTTATAGGCATTATAAATTCTTAACCCAGTCACACCCCAGAAGCAGAAGTCAGCAGCAAGCCAAGCTGTCTGCCAGGGGAAGATGTCCTTTCTGTGACCAACAGAAGTTGATTTCTTTTTGTCAGAGCAGGCTTTGCTGCTGTGGTTAGTTTAGTGAGGTAGCAAGGATCAGATGACTTCCAAAACAGTACAAAAATTAGTCAAAACAATCTCTACCTCAGTTAACTGGATGGATGAGACATGATGTTGTGTAAGCACTCTCAAGTCAAACAGGGAGAGAGATGAGAGAGGGAGAGTTCAACCAAGGAATGAGACCAGAAGTACAAAAGAAAACAAAATAAGACATTGGGCACAAGGTCAGGCAATCAGAACACTGCAGGCTAGAAAAGGAAGTGAAATTACAGGCTCTGGCAAAAGAGCTGAATGCTTACTCAGGAGAAGGACACACTGCTGTGATCCCTACCAGCAGCTATCTGCCTGCTGTCCAGGGCAGATGCCAAGACAAGCCACACAAATTCATGAGAGCAAGCTGGAGGACATCACGTTCTTCCCACAGGCAGCCAAGTGATTTGGGGGGATTTATGTATATATAAAAATACCAGGAGCACATATATATACTGTCCTTACTAGAATACAGAAACACTTCTGGTGACAAGGTATAACCTGGAAGCTGGAGGTAAATTAAGATCAAGATTCTCTTTCCCATCAGCAGCTTCTAAAGGAGAGGTCAAAAGGCCAAAGCCTCCAGGCAAGCATTAAAATCTGTTCAGCAATCAACAGAATTTTGCTCCTGCAAAAGAGGTGAAGCTGAGATGGGGAAGAATACTCATCTCTGCCCTGAAACTAGAGAGGAGACATCACTTAAAGAACCCAAAGGGTTTATCCCTAATATAAACTGCTCAGGCCCCAAGTATTTGTTTGTAGGGGAGGAACCAGCCCCAACACTTGTGCTCTAAACCCTTCAGCAGCTTCCTTGCCCTTCTCTGAACACACTCCAGCACCTCAATGTCCTTCTTGGAGCGAGGAGCCCAAAACTGAACTTAATCATGTACTCACCATCCCTGGAGAGGTTGAAAAGCCATGCAGAGGTGGTGCTGAGGGCCATGGTTTAGTGGTGACCTGGCAGTGCTGGTTAACAGTTGGACTTGATGATCTTAAAGGTCTCTTCCAACCAGAATGAGTCTATGATTTTATTCTACACTGATACATGCCCAGGGCAGACACTGACTGAGCTGCAATGAGAGAAAACACCCACAGCTCTGAGCAGTGGTCCCAGAAAAGCTGCCCAAGAACAATCAGGGTTAGATACCTGTCAGCTGCACTTGCTTCACCCACACCTGCCCCTGTTTAGGTGACTAATCCAAAGCACTGCCTCCTGTGTGCATCTTTACACGTTGATTACACACTGGTGTAAGCAGCTGAAAGATCAACACTTTGTCAGTAGAAACACATAAAGTTTGGCAGAAACTGTCTTATACAGGAGACCAGGGATTAGCTAGGAGGCAGATGGGACCTATTCATGCCTGCATCAGCTCCAGGAGCAATGATTCCTGTCACATAGTCAGGCAGTGCTACCAAGGGCTGTGAAGTTTATCTGTGGTTGGAAGTTACCTGAGTCTGTAAGCTTGGGGTGGAAGAGGTGTGACACCTCTCAGCTTTAGTTCCAGACCTAGTGCCTCAGAGCTGGGGGCATTAGAAAGCTTCAGAAAGAAAGGGGAGTTTTAAGGTGAGCAAAAGCATTTTGAAGGCAAGGGTGAGCAAAACGGTTAAATCACAGAATGAATGCCAGCATGGAAGGGGTTGAAATGGACCTCTGGGGATCACCCAGTCCAACCCCACTGCTCCAGCAGGGGCACCCACAGCAGCTTGCCCAGGATCACCTCCAGCTGCCTTGGCAATCTCTCCACACAAGGAGACTCCACAGCCTCTCTGCAAAGCCTGGGCCAGGGCTCCAACACCCTCACACCAAACAAGCTTCTCCTCCTGCTCAGCTGCAACCTCCTGGCTTCCAGTTGGTGCCCAGTGCCCCTTGGGCTGTCCCTGGGCACCACTAAGCACAGTCTGGCCCCAGCCTCTTGCCTTCTGTCCTTGAGCTCTTGCTCAGCCTTGAGCAGTTCCCCTCTGGGGCTGCTCTTCTCCAGGCTCAGCAGCCCCAGGGCTCTCAGCCTTTCCTCCTGCCACAGATGCTCCAGTGCCCTCAGCATCTTCCTGTGCTCTGCTGGAATCTCTCCAGTAGTTTCTTCTCTCTCTGGAAGTGGGAAGCCCAGAACTGGACCCAGGACTCCAGATGTGGCCTGACTAGTACAGAATAGAGGGGGAGGAGAACCTCCCTTGACCTGCTGGTCTCACTCCTCTTAATGCACCCCAGGAGACAGTTGGCCTTCTTGGCCATGAGGGCACATTGCTGCCTTACAGTGAACCTCTTGCCCACCATCACTCCCAGGTCCTTCTCTGCAGAGTGCTTTCCAGCATCTCAGCCCCTAACTTGTCCTGCTTCCTGGGGTTATTCCTCTCCAGGAGCAGGATCCTACCCTTGCCCTGTTGAAATGCCATGGACTGAGCTGTTAGCAGGAACCCAGGGAAAACTCAGCTGGAGAAAAGCACCCTGAGTTTGGCTCTGTAGTATAACCAGCATCACCTCATCTGATCTTCCATGGGTGCCCAACTCCAGGCACTTGCTGTCCTGACAGGGACTGGAGCAGGCACTGAACCACCTACAGCACACGTGGATGCAGTTATTGTGTCTGGAACAGCAGCAGCTCTGGGTGATGTTGTGCTGGAGTGAGTGGCTAAACTAATCTAATCTCTTCTCCTTCAGCCTGAACGCTGGAGCCTGCTGAACCAGAGGAACAGGAGAGAGACACAACAGCTCCAGCAAGAGACTCACAGCAAGTAATGCCCTGATAAGTGAACACGAGCTGTATTCCTGCCAGTAATCCCTGGCTGGTGAAAGCCAGGAGGGAAGTCAACAACTGCAAGATGCCAAGAAGAGGAAGAAAAAAGAAAACAAAAAGGAAAAAAAAAAACAACAGATGAGCTTTAAAAGAATTTTGAAGTACTCCAGGAACAAGTTTTCAGTGTTAACAAGAAAAGTGCCTCAGCACTGAGACAAAAACGAGGAACAGAACCAGACCTGTGAGAGGCAGCACACAGTTAACTGCAAATGGCCCAAATCCCACCAAAGCCACTCCTGGCAGGACCATGGTGCACCTAAGCTTCCAGCTATAGGGCACCTTCTGCTGGTGGGCTTCCCTCTGCAGCTTCCTGGAGGGGAAAACCACAGTCATTCCCCACCACCACCCACAGTCTCTGTCCCTAGGTTTTGCTTGTTTCATCCCAGCATCCCTTTTCCAGCCGGGGGATTGCCTGCACCCCTCTGCCCGGGGAGCAGCATCCCTCCAGGCTCGGAGCTTGCAGACAGGCTGTGCTGCTATCCCAGCTCCTGCTCTTCCCTCCCACATAGCCAGCTGTTACAGACGTGTACGCTGAGCTCATGGCAGAAGGCAGGAGCCGTGTGGGACACCACAAACCTCCCCTCCCTCCAGACTCCCTCCCTGTTGCAGTCACTGTTGCTGTGTGTAGAGATTTCTCGCAGGCAGCAGCCCACAGCTTGTTTACCAGACGGGAAAGCCACGCACACAGGGCTGACGAAGGCTGTGCCCGAGCTCTTTCCCCTGATGTGGCTCTGTCACAGCTCAGGGCTCCAGGACCTCCTGGCAAAGCCTTGCCTTCATCTTCAGAGTCAGCCCAAGCGTGTGTTTTCAGTCAGGAGGTCAGGTTTTGAGACGCTACCTCGCAACCAGCCTTACCCTGTCTGCAAGAAGAGCAGCAGCTCTGCTTCTGTTGTCTCCTTGTTGCTTTGTTTTTCTTGCTTTATTCCATGGTAAAACAAGTTTCCAAAAGGAAACTTTTCCTTTGCTCTGCCAGCAACATGAAGCCTTAGCTTTGTTGCTTTGGTCTCCTGCTCAGTCTCCACCTGAGGCCCTGCACCTACCTCCCTTTGATAGATTTATCTGGAGTTAACTTTGAGCTCCTGCTCTGAGAGGACAGGCTCAGGCAAACCTCAGCAGCCTGCACCAGAACCATGGGTTCTAGATCACAGGAGAGCAGAAACTCCCTTTGGTCATGTTTTAGTGGGTGCTCAACAGAACTTATCTTCTGCCTCCCAGTTAAGTAACACCTCAGGTTAGGAAAAGGCTTTTACACCCTGTGCCAGGTGCTACTCAGCCAAAGGGCTTTGGCTTAGCACTGCAGCTGAACTTCTAGGTGTGACCTTAACATGACTAATAATTAAAAACATAAATAAATGGGCCTCAAGCAAGACTGGTCTGGAGTGAGGTCCCCAGGGCAAGTCAGTCAGCAAACTGGAAAGGCAGTGCTCATCTCACAGGCAGGACTCTGGGGCTCAGGCCACACCAAAGCCATGGAGCATAATGGTAAATGAGAGCAGCACCCAGAACACAGGGTTTTACTTTCAGTGAAAGCTCTTGACCTGAACAGCAACAGCTTTCTTCCTCCCCCTGTTTCCACTTTCAATCCTGCAGCTGTTCCAGTGGAGTCACAGACCTGGTCACAGCTCAGCCAGCAAAGCTCCATTTCTGATTTTCTTTTTTCCCAAGCATTTTTCTTCCCTTTTTCTAATCGTTTTAAAGGGCAGAGCAGTGAGGAGTAAAGCTTTCCAAGGATGCCCTTCAATGACCCTGGTCCCCCACTTTTCCTGCACCCCACAGCAACCAGCCATGCTGCTGAGAAAGAAATAAAATAACAATATATAAAAGAGAAAGGAAAGTCAAAGAACTGAAATCAAACAATGCAAACATATTTTCATGAGGCTGTTTTCAGTGCTCGAGGCGTGGGTGTCAGGAGTGTTGCAATAAAGTTCCTTCCTGCCTGTGGACAAGGAAGCATCTTCCAAACCTTCACCAAAGATGACATTCTTCTTTGGGTGTCCAGCACCCTTTGAGAAGAACCATCTGTGCCACAAAAGGATCTCTAGTGACCAACTTCTCCTCCTCAGGACTGACTTCAAGGTTACACAGAAGTTCTGGTTTATGACATAATTAGCAATTAAAAATATCCCAAATAAACTAAAAACTCCATACATAGACATCCCAGAAGAAACAGCCTAGAAGGAGATTATATATAAATATATATATATCCTAGAAGGATATATTATGGATATAAACTAGAGGAGGGGAGATTTAGATTGGACATTAGGAGGAAGTTCTTCACTGTTAGGGTGGGGAGACACTACTGGAACAGGTTGCCCAGAGAGGTTGTGGAAGCCTCTTCCATCCCTGGAAGCTTTTAAGGCCAGGCTGGATGTGGCTCTGGGCAACCTGATGTAGTGGGAGGTGTCCCTGCCAGGCAGGGGGGTGGAACTAGATGATCTTTAAGGTCCCTTCCAACTCTGACAATTCTAGGATTCTATAAAGTCACAGTCCACAGAGACAAGGCTCTGTCTGGACTCACATGCTCTCCCTTGGAGACAAAGTACACAGCCACCTCTGGATATATTATAAACCAATTTTTTTATCTTTATTTCAATAGAAAGTATTTAAAAATACATCATTCTAGATTCACAGAGTATATTAGGATGACTCTTGTGTTACTGAAGCTGCTGCAGACACCAGTAAGCCACAGTGTTTACTATTTGCCCTTTTATTTTGCAAATACAATCACTGCTTTTAAAACTTGAAGGGTGAAGAAAGGCAAAATGTGCACACAGTGCAGCCTGCTGCTCCTCAGGACATCCTCAAACTACTCTCAGCCCTCCTGTTCCCCCAAGCCCTCCCCAACAGACAACTGATTTGTTTTCAAGGATTAGCCAGAACAGGTTTTTTCCCCCCCAGGGTCTCCTATTTCACTGCCGCTGGAGGGATAAGGGTGGGTGATTGACATCCAGGGAGTAGGTTGAAACACGAGCTGCAAGGCTTCGTATTTTTTCAGTAATAAGTTATTTTGAGAGCAAAGTTCTTCTCTGAAAGGCAATTTAGATCCTGTCGGCCACAATACTCCCCAATACAACAAGGATCTCCTAAATCTTAGCCAACCACCTGTTTTAAATAGCTCACCAAGACCTGGCCCCCAGATTTCAACCCAATGCAGTCTCTTCTGTTTCAGTCTACCAGAGTTACTGAGTTAAAACTTTGTCATTGCTAGTTCAGGAAGAGCAAAAGTGGAAACCTTTGTCCTCCCCCCTCAGAGTCTGTCACCAGTGATGTCTAGGAGCTGCACAATAAAGACCTGCAAAGAACACTTGCCCCAACCTCTCTGCTGGCCTCCCTCACCTTCATAGCTTTAGAATTGCCAGAGCTGGAAGGGACCTCAAAGATCATCTAGTTTCAACCCCCCTGCCTGCCAGGGACACCTCCCACTACATCAGGTTGCCCACAGCCCCAGCCAGCCTGGCCTTGAGCACTGCCAGGGATGGAGCTTCCACAGCCTCTCTGAGCAACCTGTTCCAGTGTCTCACCACCCTCATGGTGAAGAACTTCCTCCTAATAACCAATCTCAGTCTCCCCTCCTCTAGTTTGCATCCATTTCCCCTAGTCCTATCACTACCTGACATTCTAAAAAGTCCCTCAGCAGCTCTCTAGTAGGCCCTCCCTTCAGATCCTGGAAGGCCACAAGAAGGTCTCCCTGTGGAGCTTCTTTTCTGCAGACTGAATAACCCCAAGTCTCTCAGCCTGTCCTCATAGCAGAGATGCTCCAGTCCTCTGATCGTTCTTCCCATGGGCTGTCACATCTCCCAGCCCTGAAGTATTTCTAGCAGCCAAAAGCTGGAACTCTTAAAGAGTGGCCTAAGATATCTCCCCTGACATTGAATAAGTTGCCTACACAGTTCCCTTTGTCCTCTTAAAAACGTCAACAGAGCAGAACATGGTCAGGTACTTCTGGCTTGCTCTGCAGCATTCCTTTCAACATCTGGTGAGCAACAGCTGCTGGTGCAGCTCTAAACCAAAGTCAGTGTGGGCTCACAAGCCCACTCCTCACTTCCACAGATTTCAAGAATAACACTCTGTCTTCCTGCAAAGCTCGTGCTCAACAAAATACTCTGCATGCATCCAGTCTTAAAGAAAATATTTTATTACATCA